>BGPR01005028.1:71922-88845 GCA_013235015.1 Araneus ventricosus
CCTCAACCTTCTGGTATAGTTACAGAGTATGGCGTGTTTCGTGTGAAGCTCCGCATAGAAACAAGGATCAAGTAAACACAGGGACAGATTTCCCATAGGACCAACCTAGGCCATGGCATAGGGCGCAACCATCAAGGGGCTCATATAGAGAAGAAATAACAACCAAATATTTAAGAACTCTTCAGTATTATTTTGAAAACACCATATAAAATTATGTTGTTGAAGTTTACTTTAAATATATTGAGCAATACATTTTTTTCCCTTCTTTGGACCTTACCGTCTCTTGCCCTTGCACGTCTTTGCATTGAAGTCTATTTAATAATATCTATCCCCTTCAATGGCCCTTCAAGCCTATTCGAAGTAAAGTGCGAAGGAAGAAGTTCTAGTAGAATGTTGCATTATTTCGTAAGTACTGTAATTTTGAAATACAAATTTAATGTGGTTCAAAGATTATAAACATTGTAGTAAGTGATTATATGTTTTAAAGGTAAACTATAGTTTATCAAATTGAAAATTATATAGCAACTTTTTTGAAAGGGGGCGAAGACTATGTTTGCCTAGGGCGTAGAAATGTGCAAATCACGCCCTGAGTATGCATTTTGTAGTTCTTTACTTTGCTCTATAGCGTCCAAAATTTGATACATTTCTACAATTTTGTTTAAAGGACATCTACAAAAATTAGTCTTTTTTAGCTTTTAAATTATCACGTTTACGTACACACAAATGGACAGACAGGCAGACAATGAATCCATCGACAGATTTCATCCAAAATTCAAAACAGATCTACAATTCTGGTGATCAAACGATATCCGCTCGTTGCATTTTTGGACACTTTTATTTAACGCTAGCAGTACCCTTACGGTGTTGCCCGTGATATCATGAATTTCAACATTTTTTTTTAAAAAAAAAGACACATTATCTTCAGCTTCAGGTTTAAACTTTGGAGCCACATTATGTAAATAGCTATTTGAGGTCATATTTCATTTTCTTTTAGTTTCAGCGAAAGTACACACAGGATGAACATGTCTTCTGTAACTAAATATATCAGCTTTTATGCCCAACTATCAAAAAGTATAAAACCAAACAAATTAAAAACATGATCTGTCGACGGAACGGTACGATACTGCAAAATCTCGCTGACAGAAAAGGGATTATTACGTCACGTGATTTCGAGGAAATGCATGCTGGAAATACAACACAGCGACCTTGGTTATGCAGAATTATGGAGAGAGTAACAGAACGAAAATATTTTAACACTTCAGAAAAAAATTAATTGAAATTCAACCATAAAAGATATTTTAACTGTTCTTGTTTTGAATGAAGGAGAAATGTTCCTGTTATTACCTAAAAAAATGAAAATAATAGCATCATTAGAACGTCGGATGCAAGAAATTAAGAATTCAAAATTTAAAATATTAGCAGAAAAGTGACTATTATTTAAAAATTTTTCCAAATTCAGTAAATTACGTTAAAAATTCAAAACAAACACCATCAGAACGAACATTGTTTGTTCTATCCGATGGTGCATTGATTGTTGTTCAACAATCATTAGAAAAGATACTACAGCCGTAAACGTGTTGAAAATGACCCAAAACAACACAAAACATTAAATAAAAAATATCTAGATTAAATTTTAAAATTCGGGCTTAGAGGAGCATTGAGTCACCATTACGACTACCTTTGCGCCAAATTTCATGACTGTAAGTGCGATAGAATCGTCTGGACATCACGCGCACACACACACGCAAACATTGCCTTTTATAAGTATAGATGATTCGCTTCATGTTTGTATAGATGAAATTTTGTAATCAATTTTTCACTGAGTTTCTGGTGTACACATGGTGTTCTGGATTCTTATATTTTCGGAACTTAATCGATTAATTTAATTAAATTTTGATTCCTTATAAGTGGCGCCACCTGGTAGTGTATTAAAAAATGATTTCAAGAGTTCAAAATATTTATAATTATGAATTATAAATTAAAAATTAGAAAGTATGAAATATTTAAATTAAAAAATTTCAATTCTGGCGTACTAATAAAACATACTTTTGAAAACTGTTTTTATTTAATTCATTAAGCTATCATGTTGGCATACAGTCGACTGATTGACAGACATAATTAATTCCCTTTGACGGATTTTGCCGAAATATAAATTTTTATCTTAATATGCACAGATGATAGCAGCCACGTAGCCTTATCGAAAAATATTAATAAATCGTGCGAAACGGAATACGGCATTAAAAATACTACAATAATGTCAGAGACGGAAAGTCCATGCAAATTAACACTTAAATCGAACGTTTAAATCACAGTCAACATCTCTCAACTATATTAAATTGATGTAGTTCAACTGTCATATTTTAATCTTGGTATCTCATACTAAAAAGTTAAGCCATCTACAAGATTTTTATTAAAAAAATCTGTAAAATTCATAGTTGAAAGTAATACCATAATACTGAACCTTAGGAACCTGTTTTTATTGCCAAATGCAAGCAATTTTCTAATACTTTCATTCATATCTCATTAAAGATCACATTAAAACACAACGACTCAATTCAGGAGATAAAAACGAGTTTCAATTCAGTAGAGATGGTATTAACAAGTTAACGGAGTTTAAAAGGTAGGATAGACAAACGTTTCGGATAAACTTAGAAAAAGACACCTAGAGCCATTTGCTGATTTTACTAATTTTTATTCACTTTCTCATATACGAAGTTTGCAAAGAAAAGATTTTGTAATAAAAAAATTCGGCCTTGAGAATTTGACGAATATCTACATTTTTTGTGAGTTCAAAAAAAGAAGGAAAATTTGGAATCATGTCTGTCTGTCAGCGCGAAACTCTAAAACGTTACAAGCTAGAAGGATGAAAATTAGAATGTATTCTTTACACTGAAATTGTAGATCTACATCAAATTTTGATTGAAATCTGTAGACAGGAAGTGAGTGCGTCCCAGTGCATGAGAACATAACTCAAAACCGCGCCAGGCTAGATGAATGAAACTTTTCATATGATTTTAGCACTAGAATTGTAATTGAGTGCTATATTTTAAATCAAAGTCATCAACTGGACTGTTTGTTAATTGGACTGACCGTATTTATGTGAATTCAATAACTAAGAAACGTAACGAGAATTTTAGCATGCGCCATTTACACGAAAACTATAGATAAATGTCAAATTTTGGATAAAATCGAGTATGCGCTATTTACACTAAAACTGTAGATAAATCTCAAATTTTGGATAAAATCGAGAAAGCGATATTTACACTAAAACTGTAGATAAATCTCAAATTTTGGTAAAGTCGAGTATGCGCTATTTACACTAAAACTGTAGATAAGTATCAAAATTTAGATAAAAATCGAGCAAGCGCTATTTACATTAAAATTGTAGATAAATCTCAAATTTTGGATAAAATCGAACAGAGGTAGTGATATTCCGAAATTTATACTCGTTTCTCTTTCTATTACAGCAAAGCTAAATTTAAAATGCGGCGTATCGTGGAAGTATTCCGAGAAATATGAGGAGGAAAACACTCCCGCCGGTTTAAATTTAATCTATCCAACAATGGGATAAACGAAATATTCTACCAGATCTATATATTAATATTAGTAATACAACCTAAAGCAACATTTTTATTATAGTTATTATTCGTTTTTCAGTTGTAGACTTACTTTTAACGAAATGAGAAACGGGTCTATATTGAAAAGGCAATCGATTTTTAAAATATTTTTTCACTAAAAACTGCTTGTCTCTTCGGTTACCGTTGGCGACGCATTGTTGATATATAGCAAGAAGTAATTACATTATTTCGTCTTTATTTGCACACACAAAAATATAATCCTTTTTCATATAATTGAGGCATGTGAGGTAACGATTTTGAAATCTGCTTGTCGCAAGAACTACGCTTTTCTAAAGAAAAATGTCGATTAAATGTGAGAAATGCGTCATGATTAATGGCTTTTAAGTGTGATTCTTTTTCGCAGAAAATAACAGACGTACATCTAGCAGTGATCGAAAATTTGCGTGATTCATCGATGGAATATTGATAAACTTTTGAAAATTTATTATTGACAGAAATTTTATAAGATTATTGTTTTCCTTTAGAGTTTGAGTAGAATTGACAATAATAAAGTAAAACATTTTAATTTTAAGAAGTATTGAATATTATTTTTGTTTGAGATACGCAATAAAAAATAGGTAATGAAAGGGAAGAAAAGAAGAGTATTCTATAAAAAAGATATAAAAGAACCAAACTGAATATTTTAAGAGTCTTAAATGCGTTCGCAAATTGTTACAATGAAATTTTTTACTGTCGATTTATAGTTATAATAATGTGTGTTTTTTTATTTTTTTTTACTAAAAATTAAAAACAGTTTCCGAATAACTTGACGAATATAATGTTTGACGTATTCAGAACGATAACATGTGGCATCAAAGTTAATATCAAGGTTAGAGATGATAATTTAGTTAAGCATCCATTAATCTGCAGAAAATATTTATGATATTTCAGCTAGACACATATTAAATATTCAAAGGGAGGTGTGGATTGTGTCGTTGGAGAGCACATATATTCTTCCTAAGATGATATAATATTCAAGAAAAGAACGATAACATCGCCTAGAAAATACAATTTTAGAAAAGCAAATGAAAATTAAAATAGGCACATTGTATCTGGTGCGAGCAAAATACAACGGCATCCAAGAAATCAATGATACAACAGAAACGCAACAAACCAACTTAACAAAAAGGCAAAACGACTGAAGCAAAAGAATCCGGCTCGGGGACGTCATCAAGGTTCATTCCCACCCCACGACAAGGATTCAAAAATTGGATTTTTTTCGTGTCACGAGGGATAAAAAGTTTGGACATTTTTCAGATCCCTCGCAGAAAAAAATCCAATTTTTGAATATTTGCCGGGTGGAGACCCTTGATGACGTCCCCAAGCTGGATTCTACTTTTATTTTGCTTCAATCATTTTGTCGCTTTGTCAAGGTGGTTTGTTGTACTTTTGTGATATAATATTCATACACTTGTATTCTTCCAGGAATAATACACATGCAAGTATGTATTCTTCTCGGGGTGATCCAATAAACACTATCTTAAATTATTCTCGGCTCACTCAGGGAAACAGATGGAGGACAGACGCTAAAAAAGTGGATCATATGGTCGATGTAGCGAGTGAAAGTCGTAATTAGGGCTTTGCATTGATATTAATTTCCCCTCTGGTTTCATAACGCTGTTGATTTCAGTGTATTGGTATCAGCTTAAACAAGCTAAGTGTGAAATTTTGCTTTATATTAGTGTTAAAGTTAGGATTGGTCGTATTATGAAAGTCAAGTTATTTTTTTCAGTCAAAAACTTTTATTTCCCCGAATCCATCGATACTAAAACGATTAGCATAGTTTTTTGAAAAATTCAATCAGCGCATTCATTTATGGATTATATTTTTAAATCGCATTTTCATCGCTATTAATGAATAAATATATCGTAGACTTAATATCCTTTGTTTCTAATTTGCTTCGATGGCGTTGTTTTTACTGGTATTTTTGGCAGAAGGTAATGTTAAAATATATTCTTTTTTTCAATTGGATTTGTTATAAAATACTTTCTGAAGTTTTTCTTATTTAAGAAAGGTTTTTTCCCTGCATTATTTTAATTATTGGATAAATTCAGGCCACAGAGGGAATATTATTTGAATATTAAGTCATTCCTTGACAGAAAATTTATCCATTTTAGAACTCCGATGGCGAGTGGCACTTTGAAAAAGTTCGCCATCCGATCATATGGTCGATGTAGCGAGTGAAAGTCGTAATTAGGGCTTTGCATTAAAATTAATTTACCCTCTAGTTTAATAACTCTGTTGATTTCGGTGTATTGGTATAAGCTTAAACAAGCTAAGTGTGAAATCTTGCTTTATATTATAGTTAAAGTTAGGATAGGTCGTATTATGAAAGTCAAGTTACTTTTGTCAGTCAAAAATTTTTTATTTCCCCAAATCCATCAATACTAAAACGATTAGCATTTTTTTTTTTAAATTAATCACATTCATTTAGGGATTATAATTTTGAATCGCATTTTCATCGCTATTAATGAGTAAATATATTTTTCAGATTATTCGTTGAAAGGTAGCGACAAGTTATGGTTATCATTTACAATACAAATTATATTTCTGTTCATCCCCCTCGTTGGTTCTTTTCGTATAAAGCAATATGTAATAGAGTATACAGTAGCATGTACACAGGTCAGTGGTGGCACGTGAGCTCAGAAACGAGGAGGGCTGCAAGATAATATTTATCTAGAGAATACATTTTTAAAAAGCTACTTTATCTTCCAGTAGGCAAAATTTTTAATTCCAAAGCCAGATATGAAATTTCCTGTTTTTCAAACAAATTAAATAACCAGCATATGACATTTACTACTAGTTTTACTAACAGAAAGTTAAGTGAATGTTGATGTGACGGTTCTGCTGACGAAAAAAAAAATCAGAGCTCCACATACACACTTTCCTCCTCGCCCACTTCACTCGATAACACTCTTCCAAAAATGAATATCTTCGGCAAAAGAAATCTAGCCTTCTAACAAGAGAAAGCAAATAATCAATCAACCAGATGTGTTTCTGTCGACGCTACACAAACCCCATAAACAGCCAATGAGATTGCCGCTTTGTGTGAGAATGAGAAAAAAAAGAAAAGGAAATTAAAAAGAGCATATTTTTCTCGCTCAGTTGGCTCCGTGCCAGCCAGAGCTGCTCGCCGGGCAGCCCGTAGCCCGTCTAAATTAAAGGGAGAAAGGTTTGCTTTTTCTCTCCGGATTTTCCGCGCAGTGAACGAATTTAGGGGGTAGATTACTTTGAAGGTCACACCTGCTTCTCTCTTACTTGTTGTTTCATTTTCTGTCTTCTTTTAAATTTTTTATTACTTTTTGCATTGTTGTAAGTCATGGAACTCTGAGAGTGTAAAAGTTAGCCAATAAGATTAAAAATGAAAATACAAGTTTAAAAAAAATTCCAGGGAGTGCTGCAGCTCTGCAGCCCTAATGGACGAGCCGCCACTGACACAGGCATAATATTGAATACTGTAGTCAATACTGGGTCATGGTCCGGATGAAATTTATTTTTCAATATTTTTATTTCTTCTCTAAACTTGAAATTTTATTACTTTTAGATTTCTAAAAACTTAATATTTTATCTTTGATTTAATAGCTTGCAATTGCAGTGTAGATGGCGTTGCTATTTTAACGGATAACATGAAATTCGGTTAACACGAAAAATTTTTGTGGTCCCGCCGATTTCGTGTTAACGGGGTTTGACTGTATACATAACTCCATAGTCCTATTAATCATATTTAATAAAATATTATTGACACACTAACATTTTAAACAAAAAAATTTCCATCCTTTAGACCAAAACTGATTGAGTTATAAACCTTTGAATTTCATTATTCTAGGTCAGTCAACGCCTCGAGGACGCGGTATCTGTTGATTGACAAATTTTCTGACAGGCGGTGGTTGAAATGGTCGAAAATAGCTTAAAACAATGAGATTTAAAGCTTTATAACTCTCTTAGTTTTGGTCACAGAAGAGTGGAACTCTTTTGTTTAAAATGTTGGTGTGTCAAGATTATTACACTAAATACGACTCAGTAGAGGGACTACATAGACAGAGGACTGCATAAAAAGTTAGACTTTGTTGGGTGCCGTTCAAATAAGAGACGTATGAACTTTTCAAACTTTCTTTATTGAAAATCATAAATGTAGAAATGGGGAGTTAAAGACTCGGCAGTAAACTATGGGTATGAAAAACTAAAATGAGAAGGATCTGTGTTAAACAAACACAATTTATTGAAACACAATTATATATACAAAGAAAATATTTACAGATTAAAGAAAGGAAAGTTAGAGAGAATCGTTGTATTTTAAAGTTAGCAATTGCTTATGGATCTAGAACTAAATATATTAGTGAGGGAAAATAAAGAGCCGTTAGGCTTAAGAAAAGCTGTTACAAAGTCATCGCGTAGCCACATATAACCACATACAGCCACACCCGTCTCGTATCTTGCTCCAGGCAGCGACACAGGTCTTGCGCTCTGGACTGTGTTAGAAGAAGTGGTGGTCCCCCATTTGTTCTGGAATGCACTTCGTTCGGTTTTCTCTTCAACTGTCCTTCGACGGCGTTTGGGCCGTTACGTGCTGCCATCTGGATGTACGATTTTATATTAAATTCGCAGAGGAGATAAAATAAGACGTAAATTCTCCTCTACATAAATAAGTGAAGAAGGTAAGTGGAGGACGACTTGTCCACTAAGAAATAAAATCTTACTACAGCTACACAAGCTGTCTTATTACATGACTTGGCTGGACAGTAAACAGCACATAATAGTAGAGCGTAGACAGCAGAGAGAGTACCATAGTAAAACCAAATAGAGTTTATATATACTTGCTGTGACGTAGAAGACGTCATAGTCAGCTGATGTAAGAATTCGGAATACGTAATTGTTGCCAATAGACTTCATATTAACTCAAACAACATAAAATATGATCCTTTACTTCATTGAAGGCATTTTTCCATTTAAAAGTATACGTCTATTTTTAACGTCTTAGAAATTAGCTATTGGGCTTCGATTAAAATGTACACCCTGTATATTCTAAAAATTTACGCACTTTTAATTTAAATTAGAAACTTTGCTTACAGAATTAGACGAGTGACAAATTAAATAATTTTTTTCAGATGTTCTACATAGTTTATTTGGCGTTCTTCAGCATTGCTGTCCTCTGGCCATCGTGTGGAAATTACATTCTGGATATCATTGTTTGCTGCTGGACATCTCTTCTGGCCCTCGAATCTGTTCATCCAGCTGTTCGAATGAGAAAAGTAAACTTTTATTATCCTATAAAGTTTAGCAATGCTCACATTTTATTCACGTATACAGTGAAACCTTTCTACAGCGGCCGCCCTCCGTTCCAAGCAAAATCGACCGTTCGCAGACGTAGACCGCTCTGAACGATTTGCATTTTTGGAAGACAAAATATTTATTAAAACAAGCCCTAATTCTTTATTTCTGACACAGTGAATTTTAAACCTTCTCTAAAGAAAAAAAGCACTTTAATCGAAGATTTCTAAATTTTTTTGAAGAAATATACAATATCTGTCTGCTTGGACATTTCAGATTTTTCGCAGATAACTTTTTCCCCATTTTAATCTATACCTCGATAGTTGTAGAGGAATGAGTAATAATATCATCAGTCTTTCACAGACTGCATATTTCCTGTTATCATACTGACTGAGCATTTGTATTCGATGGTCCATATTCAGAAAAACACTCTGGTACATCGTTGACGGGAAAAAATGCTATTTGTATAGCAAAAAGGGCTTCTTGTGTAATGTTCTCATTGTTCAGTAACCATATGGGCTTGAATCTCCGACCCGGTAAAAGTCAAAGTTCACTTTTCTCTCCAGGCTAGAAAAAGGATAATTACTTTCGATTAGATTCGATTTTTTTATGTACTTTTTATTCCCCTGCCTTCCATTCCTTCTCTTAATAAAAGGCTCAAGACCGGGTGGACAAAAGAAAATTGAAACTGAACTGGCCACCATCCCTACTACTTGGAGAGGATAGAGTGGCTCTTTCTAGGCGTCATTTTAGCATTAAACCTATGAGCTAAATACTCGACGCGAAGTAAAATTGGTCTTTGAGATGGGTAACCGCCATGTGAGGGTTGCCAACTGAGGAAGTTTTAATGCATAAGGGAAAATATTTGGATGTTTTGATCTATATAAAATAAACGCACAATTAAAAAACATTATGCATGACACACTATGTATTACATGTTTGAATGAAATCAGTTCATGCTCTTGCAGCCATCCCCAATGTCAATTATTAATTTAGACAATAATTTAAACTTGCGAATTGCTTGAGAAAATAAAGTAAAATTAAATAAATTCTTCTCTTTGTCACAGTATGCATTAGGTTAAATCTATTGTGCCATGCTACTTTAATTTCAGCAAAGGTAATGGAATGGATGTTGCAGACTACATAGCCCTGCTAAATATTCCTCAAAAAGATTTATTAAAAAGGAGACTAGTAACTCTAATCCGAAATATCGAAACGTGATAACTTCTTCACCGGCAAAATTGCATCAGCTGTTGCATTCTGTTTTTTTTTTTTACATCACGCAGTTTAGAGAAAGGATGCCAGCCTAAAAGCATTATCAAATGGAAGAACATCCAATGTTTTGAAATACGTTAAAGCATTAGTTAGTAATAAACTGAAAAATCCAATACTTTTTCTTGTCGCACAAGAGTTATTAAAATATACGCATTGATTATTCACGATCTTGCTATTTTGTTGGACGCGGTTACATATAAAATAAAGTATTGTTACAGATTTATGTTATCAATTAATTTTTATTTTTTCAAATTAGGGGAAAAATTGCACAGAAATAAAATTGGTATCATTGAAATACTAATTTTTTGATTTTTTAAAGTGATGTAAAAATGGTTTTGTACGGTAATATACACCGAGATTATTAAGGTAAGACGTTAAAATTTCGATTAGGTTTTAATTAATTTTAAATCTAATTAGAATTTTGAAAAAGCCTTTCTTAGTGAGTATCTACTACCCAAAAAGTAACAACGGATCAAATGTGGGTAGATCGAACGGAATAATCTCATTAAGAACGAATTGAACGATTTTTGCATTACGCTTGTGGCATCACTCATTACGCAAGACAGATAGTATGCCTGCCTCTAACCATTATAGTGTTAAAAAAATGAAGTTTACTTTATATTCAGGAGAATAGCGGTTAATATTTGGTTTTGTTTTTCAGAAGTACAAAGCCAAAGCATTCGTTCTCAAAATACTGGAAATCATCGTCATGTTTGTTTTTGTCACTCTCTACATCGTCGGACGGCTCTTGCCAGTAACTCTAATCGATCCCTACTCAACAAGGGTGATTTTATGCTTAGGGTTAATATATTTTTACTACAGAATAATATACATCTATCTGCCGATCTCTCCAACCTTGGGACCGCTACTATACAGAGTGAAGCTTATGGTAAGTTAAGGAGAGGCAGATAAAGCTCCAACAGGTAGATGATTAAGATTCTTTTCAAACTTTTTAGGACATATTGTGGGAAAACCGCATTTTTACCCCCATTAATCACATTTAAGTCGTATTGAGATTTTAATTACTCTTAATTTTTGGTTTTGTGTACAATATTATACTAAGTTTTAATGAGTTCCTTTCATCATTAAAGTTATGGGGTGAAAACAAAAGGAGGCAGATTTCACATTCTGTTACTGCATCTATCACTGATAGGCGGCAATGTAAAGAGAAGAGAGAAAGTTTTATTATCTCAATCATCTACCTATATTACCTTTCAAACGAAAATTTCTTTACTTGAATGATAAAAGTACTGAAATCATCTTTCTATGAGAAGTTCAACTGAAACACTAAGCTTTTCAAATTAATAGAATAAAAAATATTTGTAATAACAATTCAACTTTCGTCACAGCTTTTGATAATTTAAATAATAATTTAAAAGAAAACGGCTACCCAGGTAATTTCTTTAAATATAATAACTTAATTAAAAAAGCATTGAAGAGCTTCTAAATTTCTGTTAATTTAATTCGGATTTCTCTCAATATATGGAGCTAGGTTTGCTAGATTCTAGACTTAATATCCTTTGTTTCTAATTTGCTTCGATGGCGTTGTTTTTACTGGTATTTTTGGCAGAAGGTAATGTTAATATATATTCTTTTTTCATATTGGATTTGTTATAAAAGACTTTCTGAAGTTTTTCTTATTTAAGAAAGGTTTTTTTTCCTGCGTCATTTCAATTATTGGATAAATTCAGGTCACAGAGGGAATATTATTTGACTAGTTAGTCACTCCCTTGACAGAAAATTTGTCCATTTTAGAACTCCGATGGCGAGTGGCACTTTGAAAAAGTTTGCCATCCGTGTTCTCTTTCATTTTTTTCCATTTTATTTGTTTAAACTTAATTTGTTATAAATTATATTGAAGCATGATTTTTGTTATTTGATTGTATATTAATTGGTTAGTTGAATATAGACAATATTGTTGATGCAATCACTGGATGCTGCTGCGTTGTGTGCTAGAAATGTATTGTTATCACTATTGTTTACTTCTTCTGGTTCTTCTGTTATTTCTTTTTTTGTATAATTAAAATAAACAAGATCTTATAATATAGAAAAATCTTTCACATATTATTGTAATTTATGGTTATTGGAAAAATATTTTACCTATAATGAAATACTTTGTAATGCAATGACATTAAATGTTTTACGTTATTTATATTTTATTTATGAAAATTTAAGCCCTTTACTACAAACTTGTTTTCATTTCTTCTGTCCTAAAAACTGGGTTCCTTGATAAAATTAAATTTTTCTAAAAACTCATAGGTGATTAAAAAGTTCAGAAGTCTTAACCATTTCAAAATTGAATTTTGAAAAATTATACTACTTACTGACCAAAATATGTCCCGTCAAGCTTCAAAGTTTTAAGAAGCACCTTTCTGTGATATAAAAAAATTAATTTAAGAAGGATACACTTTTTACTGCAATAGGACAACAAAAATCAACTCTGAAATATCCGTTCATCGACATGGTTCTTTTTGCAAATTTTACAGAAAAGATTAACTTGTTGCATTATTTCAAAATTTAATTATTGCATTCTAAGCAATATGCTGTACAACAGAATCCAGTTGGTTCAATTTTTCAAAAGCAGACTACATACAATTAGGTACGGTTTTCAATAGTCAACTTGAAATTCACAAAATGGTGGTTATTTCTCAATTGTGTAGCCGTATCCCATACCTATCAAAGTACTTTGATTTCTGCAGGTCTACGGTTTTCAATAGTCAACCTAAAATTAACAAAATGGTAGTTATTTCTCAATTGTGAAGCCGTATCCCATACCTATCAAAGTACTTTGATTCCTGCAGGTCTACGGTTTTCAATAGTCAACCTAAAATTAACAAAATGGTAGTTATTTCTCAATTGTGAAGCCGTATCCCATACCTATCAAAGTACTTTGATTCCTGCAGGTCTACGGTTTTCAATAGCCAATCTAAAGTTCACAAAATGGCGGTTATTTCTCAATTGTGTAACCGTATCCCATACCTATCAAATTACTTTGATTCCTGCAGGTCCTGGTGGATTTCATCAACTTCATGCGCATGACCATCCTGGTGATCATCAGCGGGGGAATCGTGATTCACGCCGTCATGTATCCAGACTACCCATTCAACAAAGAGCTTTTCAGAAGAACATTCCACAAGGCCTGGTTTTCCTTGTTCATGACGCCCATCACAGACCTTTCGGGTAAAATGAAAATATTAACTTACTAACAGAACTTTAACGTATCAATGACCTAGTTCAAAAGAGTAATAAGTGAAAAAACAGATTTTAGTTATACTTATTTCATACACAATGATGAATTCTTTTACTAATACAAAACACTGACAAATCCAATCTAGCTGATATATCTAACTTATAAGTCTTAAATTAGAACAAGTCCTCCCATTTTTGCGTGAGGAAGTTTGGAAAGGGTGTTGCCAGCTCAGATGTCGTCATCGTCATCGGACCGCGGTTCAAAATTACGAGGTTCATCCTAAAATAGTCCTCGTGTTGCTACAAAACGGGACATTAACATAACTAAACTAAACTAAACTCAAATTAGACCGATGCAAACTATATTTCTCAACGCAATAATAGACTTTAAAATGCCATCATTTCAAAACGTAGAATTTCGAGTAGCTGCCTTTTTTAACTGAGTAGTTGATATCTCATAAATTTTGTTCCGAGAGTAATAAGCTTGAAATTTTAAATGTTCTTTAACAAGGCTATTCGTTTTCTATTCTAAATTATTATCCGTTTCCAAATAAAAGCAACTTGTTTTATTGAATTTCTAAACCAGTAATTCTGCGCGCCATTATAATTACTTTTTAATCTAAAGATAATTTTCTCATACATTATTCTCAACTCCACCTTAAAATTCAGTAAACAACTAGTTTGGAAGCATAATTCAACATTGCGCCATCTGGTGGTTTCTTTCCCCATTTGGTTGTGAAAGAAATGCGCAAAACCTCTGATTAGATTTTCGGTATATTAAGGCTGTGAAGAAACTGAAAAATATAAGACCGTGGAAAGTAAATCCATGCATAGAAAAATACACGAAGACTGTTAATGTGACCGAGATATGATCGATCAAGCTTTTGAAAACAGTTTTATTCAAAAGAACAATGAATTTATTCATATGTGGAATTTCTTTTTCGCAGGTGAAGTGAGGTGTACCTTGAACACCAAAACCAACGACAATTCATTTTGCAGAGCAGGAGAATGTGAGTAAACTTGAAAATTTATTTTACTTATATATTAAAGAAGCTTAGTTATTGAATCTTAAATGCTAACATTTTTTTCAGCTTTAATTTTACATTTAATAGCGAATCAGTTGCAAAGGAAGATAGGAATAATGTTGAAAAAATAAGTTAAGTAAAAATTGAATCTATGCTTCTGCTATACTATACAGGTTGTTTGAAACACTTTGATATCGGCTTAAATTCCCTAAATATTGATTCTTGATATATATGAAATGTTTTCGCTGTTTTAGTCGTTAAATAAAAACAAGCCGAGTTATTAACTAATTTTCTTTTATTATGGGAGAGTGACGGAATGTACGTACATCTTGGTTGAAGTTTTCAAGCCGAAAGAGAGCAGAAAATCCCTGCTTTTTCTCATGTAGGGATTTAACAGATAGACACGTGTCAAAGTGAAGGGAATAACAGCTATTTTTAGTATATTACTTAAGTGTTTTAGGGAAAATTCATGGCGGCAATAAGTCGCTGATTTCGCGATTTGTGTGTGCGTGAAAGCAATTAAAATATTCTTTTAGTAATAAATATGCCAAGACAAGAGATTTAATATACCTCCAGCGCGGGAAATAGAACGAAACTGGAGTTTAAGAAAAGTCATTTTGGAATAGATTAAAACTTTAAAATATACAATTTCATATTAAAATTTGAAATAAAATTAAGTGAGATTATTGCATATATATATATACTAAATTTGCATAAAAAGTGAACTTTTTTAAAAAATGGCAAATTAAATTTAAGGAATGCAAAATTTAAATTTTGTACGATCCCCATACACGAAATCTTCCAAGAAGTAAAATTTTTTCATTCGTTAACTGAGTGATATGCAAAATTTCAGAATTGTATCAAAAGAAAAAAAAACCCTGTAGATATGAAAAGAAAAAAATGTACTGACATAAAGAACTCATTGATAACTATACAAGCGTGAAATTTATGTCGGTGAATATTAATTTGTTAAAAAATCTTACTAGGCAAATTGCTGAAATAGTTGTTGTTACTTTGGAGGTCAGGTCTGTGAATCCAAGTACTCCAATAAAAAATTCGTCCCTCATCAACTCGAATTGCAAGGGGCATGCAGCAACTACAAAATAAAAATAATGGTTTGTAAAGTAATAATAAATTTGCGTAAAATTTTAACAATAATACTTTTATTCAGAGAATACAAAACTGCTTCAAAATATTTTCCAACACAAAAGGGAATTCATTTAGTAACACTACTATGCACATAATCAAGATCTTTTTGTTTATCGTTTCATTATTAAACGAACCAACCTGTTAACAAAAAAGGAGCAGATTGAACATCACAGAACGGGGAGATTTGAGATAACTTCTTACAAAACTGAAGCCAAATATTGATAATTTGCTGTCAATTCATCAAGTACATCCGGCTCATTAAAAGTATGACTATTTTTTATTGTCGATTTACATTTCAGAGTTCATTGTTGATTTTTTGTCAATTGTTGATTGTTTGTAATAATAAATGTTTATAATTTTGTATAACCACAACTATTATTTTAATAAATAGGACACAAGAAAATGAGCTACTTTTTATTTCTTTTTAACACCCCCAATTTAGGGTGATATTTTTTAGGAGTTTTGGGAATACTGTAGAAATGTAGCAGCAGGGGGTCTACCGAAAATAGTAAAACTTTGAAAGTGGTCCACGAGAAAAAAAAGTTTGGGAACCTCTGGTTTAATAAATCTAGAATGATTTTTTTTTCAGATGAAGACTGGAAATGCCCAAGCGTTGGTGTATGGGCTTATATTTTTAACATTCAGTACTTCGTACTTCTGAAGCTGATTCTTTTAACTCTTCTGTACGCTCTCTTTAGGTGGGTAATTTAGAGTTCTCGAAATTTTTATATTTCTAAATAACTTTATAATTCTTAACTAATTAACTTAAACTAACATTCCAGCGCGACAGCATCTAAGCTTTCAGCAGAGAGCGATGCTATTTGGAAATTTCAGAGATACCATCTGGTTGTCGACTTTTCTAACCGGCTGAGATTGCCGGCTCCTCTCAATGTCATCAGCTACATAATCATTTTAGTGCAACTCGTGAAATGGCTGTGCTGTCATATCTTCTATTGTACGTGCAAAAATGTAAGTATTTTCTCTTTTTAAATTCGAAATTACCCTTGCAAAGCTTCTTTAATGAAATTTGTAAATAACAGCTGAAAGATCCAACTTTTTTTTTCAATAATTAAGTTTGAATGATCCAATCAGTGGTGGCTTATGCATTGTACCATGGGGACAGGGATTGGGATGTTTTATTCAATGGGCTAAAGCCCAGGGGCGCCATTGATTCAAGGGCGTCTATAAATTTAATATACTGATTTTATTTTAACTTTGAGCCAAAAAATTTATTTAATTAAAATGTTAAATATGAAAGGTCGCTGATTTGCCAAATTGTAAGGCATTATAGGTAGGTTTTTTTTTTTTTGCTGCTCTATTATTTTATGAGACATGCATTTTCTTTGGAACAGAGACGTTCAAATTTATAGTTACGGTTCTAATGGAGAACGAAATAACTC
>BGPR01005029.1:1129-15474 GCA_013235015.1 Araneus ventricosus
ATATTTACGATTAAAATTTATATCGTCAAAAATGCCTTTATTTTGATATTGCAGGTTTATTGGAGGTTACAAGACATTTTTCTCAGTCTATATAGCGCAATTACATCCTAAAGAAGTGTACTGGAGTTGTAGAAGTCATGTCTATCTATAGTCAAGAGGGAATACACTACCATCTGAGACCTATCACAGCTCCTGTAGTGGCTAATGTTGGAAGTTAGAGATTTTATCACTAAAACAATGACAAAATAATGTCTACAAACTAAATTTGAATTTGGGTTCTCTTCAATGATTATATTACATGTATAAAGATAGGGAAGGCTAAAATGCTAAACATACTTTTGTGTTTCTCTATACTTATAAAAGTGGTCTTAATGGTGACTGAATGCACCTCGAAGCCGAAATGTTAAAATTTAATCTAGAAAAATTTTTATTTAATGTTTTGTGTTGTTTTGGTTCATTTTTCGCACTAATTTCTCAATATAATGGTTTCGAATAATTGTACGACAAAAATAGATAAACCATCGGAAAGAGCACACGATTTCCGTTCTAATGAAGTTAGTTTCGAATTTCTAACGTAATTTACTGAATTTGGGTATTTTTTTAAACAATGGTCACTTTTCAAAAATAAAATTTTCTGGAATCCTTAAAACTCTTGCATCCGATTTTCTAATAAAGATATCATTTTTAAAATTTTTCAGCTTATAACTGCAACGGTTCTGTCGGATTTAAAACAAGAATGGTTAAAATAACTTTTCCCGTTTTTTTTAATTAATTTTTTCCTGGTAGTTGAAAGATATTTTCCCTCTAGGGAGGCTTCCTCCCGCGACAGCTCTCCGGAACCTTGCGGGCAATTTCATTGGCTGACGGGGCAGGGTGACGTCATTACTTTCGCGTTCTGCGAGGAGATGATTTATTTACTCGATGACTTCGATTATTATTTTTAAGCGTGTCTTAACTTATTTCTTTGCCTTTCATACTTTGCTTCAGGTGTAATAAATATCACATTGTAATTTTTTAACATTGTTTTGGATTAACGGTACTCGGTCGAGAGGAAAAAGAAGCGGACAAACTCAATAATATATATATTTCTGTTTTGATTTCGTTTTTAAAACTTTCATTTATGTAATTGTATGTGGGCTTTTTTTATTTTGTTGAAGTCCTGATTCCATGGGCAACGCCGTGCGCGTATTGCTAGTATTTTATTAATAAATAGTTGTTTACTAAACTGATGTGGCCAAATGAGCTTGACTAATCTGACGGTATGGCCAAGTAAATAACACCAAATAAACGTTTATCATCAATTTGGTTATGGAGTACATGGGATTGGTGATGGTTGAATGGGTGTTAAGCAAAAAATTGAATGCTTTGTTTTAAAAATTCAACTACTTCGAAATTGTCAGCAAATTCAAATGTGGTCCATTTTTAGTTGCCAGCTTATCTGCGCAGATAATTATATTTTAGTCTTTAACTTGCATGCTTGTATAGATGCCTGATATTTACTGAAACAAATACAAAATTTACTAAAAAAATACACTGTTTGTATTAATAATTCAGAGCAGTCACTGGAAGTAAGCATAGCTTATAATCACTGTCGACATGTCTTACTACTAGAATAAATTGCAAGAAAAAAGCAATAAGTAATACTAGAAAAGATAATAATATGCCATTCTGTCAATCCTAATGGAGACTGTTAAGTTTTTAAATTGCTTTAAAGCAACTTTTAAAACGTTTTGTGCATAAAGATAATCGATTGTTATAATCAATAAAAATTTATAGGAGAATTCAAGCTTGAAATGTTTTCAAAGGATTCAGTTTTGTATAATCCAGTTAATCTTTCTAACGTTAAGATTTCTTTTTTAGACTGGGAATAATAAATAGAATCGCAGTAGGAGTAGACGAATGTCATGTAAAGAATAAATAAATGCGTTAGTTGTAAGAATTATTTATCATTCTAGCAAACTGTTTACCAACCCGATCTCCCATTACCTCTTTGTTTGTTCATTTAAGAAGAAGAGAGCCCATCATTTCCATTTTATTGTCATCAGTTAACCGAGTTATGCCATTTAACTGGGAGGGTGGAGGCATTTTCATGACAATGTCTTTTGAGAAGAGAGTGACTGCTTTTTCCCTTAGAACAGAAAACAAGTTTATGGTAATTGGCAATAATGGAATAACTATATGTTACAGGAATCTAAGCTTTAAACCATTTTTACTCATTTTATTATTATTTAAAATCTTTAAACTAAAAATAGGAACTTCGAGGTGAAGCGTATTATTAGCATTTTTCTGTCTCTTAATTCCAATAGACTTTTTTTACTGAGATAGCGGTTAAAATGAAAATCAAAAGAAACTTTGCTAGTCAAGCGTTTGTCGGATCAATGTCCCGTGGCTTAATAATTACGTTCTCAGTCGTATAGTTTGAAAATTTATGATTTTTTTTCTGAAAAACAAGGAAAAAGTAAATGGTTTCTAAGACAACTAACAGCAGTAAATTGTAAGTAGTTAACAAATATTAGGATGAAAGTTAGTAGTTACTAAATATAAGAAACCAGATTTTGTTTCGGCTGATTTATGTCAAAATTTAACCAAATGCTTTGATTTTTATTTTCAAATCATTATAACGGGCTAGAAAAACTCAAAAAGCTGGACTCTATTAAAACATTGTATTTTTTTCTCATATTATTATCACTTTTTTAAGTAATTGGTAAAATAGACCATAAATGAATAGATTACCCTTTTCTTTTATCAAGTACAGATATACAGTGACGCCAAAACTGCGGTCATCTTTTGAAATTTCTGCTTGCAAATCTTCTTGTGAAATGACATAGTTTGATTAAATACAAATGTCCGTGTACTATTTTTAAGATTACTTAATTCGACAGAAAAACAAATCTCGTTTTTATATTAAATGCAATTTTGGTTTTAGTGACGAAAACACAAGTTTCTCTTTGATTTGTGTAAATACATAGAATTTCAGGAATTTGTACGGCTTGTCTGATATTTATCTGACTCTGATAACCAAACGAAAACATTTATTGGCTGAAAAACATGGAAAATGTAAATAGTTTCTAAAGCAACTAACAGCAGTAGATTGTAAGTAGTTAACAAATATTAAGAACAAAGTTAGTTAGTAGCTAACAAATATAAGAAATCAAATTCTGTTTGTAGATTGATTTATGTCAAATTTATCAAAAGCTTTGATTTTTATTTTTAAATCATCTATCGGGCTGGAAAAAATTCATTATCACTTTTTTAAGTAATTGGTAAAATAAACCATAAATGAATAAATTACCCTTTTCTTTTATCAAGTAGAGATATACAGTGATGCCAAAACTGCGGTCATCTTTTGAAATTTCCGCTTGCAAATCTTCTTGTGAAATGACATACTTTGATTAAATGCAAATGTCCGTGTACTATTTTTAAGATTACTTAATTCGATAGAAAAACAAATCTCGTTTCTATATTAAATGCTATTTTGGTTTTAGTGAAGAAAACACAAATTTCTGTTTGACTTGTGTAAATACATAGAATTGCAGGAATTTGTACGACTTGTCTGATATTTATCTGACTCTGATAACCAAACAAAAACATTTATTGGCTGAAAAACATGGAAAATGTAAATAGTTTCTAAGGCAACTAACAGCAGTAAATTGCAAGTAGTTAACAAATATTAAGAACAAAGTTAGTTAGTAGTTAACAATATAAGAAACCAAATTCTGTTTTCGCTGATGTGCTACTTCATAAAAGATGGACGATTTTCTCCCCCCGAGTTTTATAGTACATTTTCATGAGTTAGGAAATGTACGAGCTACGTATGGTTAAAAAGGGTTGCACATATGTGTTATGCAATTAAAGTTTTCGAGTGGCATGAATAAAAATACTCCCAAAGTATTCAAAATGTCCTTTCCCACTCGTGATCAGTCACTGTTTTAGCGTAGGATTACGTTCCTCCCATTGGGGTCTCAGGAAGGAATTTGATTCACACGCCGAAACTCCACAAAAAACGTTGTATGGGAGATCCTCTATATCTCGGTAACTGCATATGTTAAAAACATAACTAATGTTTTATTTTAGAGATAAAGGGTTACAACAGAAGATACAAAAAAAAATGAAAATCGAAATTGCAGTTCAGCGACTACTGAGTCGCAAAGTTGGGCAAAAATAGGCATGGATTGGTGACGCGATCCTCTATATCTCGATCATATGTTAAAATCATAACTAATGTCTCATTTTAGAGATAAAGGGTAATAACAGAAGTTACAAAAAAATTTTGAAAATCGGAAAAGAGACACGCGAGTAAAGTAGTCCTTCGCCTTTAACAACAGCGGCTGTTTGAAAAAGACAGCCTCCGTCATTGTTTTCTCTTTCATAATTTTGATGCTTCCCTGATATAACTGATGTGTATCTGAGCTTCTTTATGACTTAAACTTAACTTCAGAATCTTTTATTCGAAAAGTATAAATACTCCTTCTTGAAATTCAACAAAATTATTTATTCGATGACGCCAGACTAATTGTGCAATATTTTTCCTCTGGTGCCGAATTTCTTTCAGATTAAATATACTGGTTGCTAGTATAATCAGTAAAGAAATAAATGCATTGAATATTTTTACCAATAAATACAATAATTAAAAATGTATGCCATATTTTCCTTAAACTAGAAACTCGAGTATGCATTCAGGAAAAGTACCCCTTGATATAGACGGATTTGGTCCAACTTGATATAAATTTATAAATTTTATATAAGGACAGCATATCAATTTCCATGCATCCCGTTCTTTTTGACTCTTAGAATTCATAAGCATATGAACAGCCAGAAAAATGACGGGACACGAACATAATTTTAACACTCCTTTTTCTCCCCTAAAACTACAACGTCGAAATTCATCAAAGTCTCGAATATGTTCACGATCAGTCACTCTGTGGTTGCTACATTACTTTCCTTTTGTATACTTCGTGTACGAGAAGGTAAAATTAAAAACTATTTTTCAATATTTCTGCGTGCGCTTCTATATCCTATTTTTAATATGATTCGTAATGTAAATTTACTCGCACTTATTTTATGATGTTTGCATATTGGCATCGATTCCCGACATTACAAACAAACCAAACTCTCCATAACTCCCGATTTAAGGCATTAAATTAAAATATATTTCCGATATTTTTTATAAAAATGTTTTTTATTGTAATTTAGCAACCAGTTTTTACAACCCTTTTTCAGTCACCTTCACAGTAAGATGTCTTCAGAATGAAAAGGTGTCTTAATATTTACTTTTACCGTGAATGACTTCTAGAACATTTTTTTTCAGCGAAAAAGATTCATTTAGAAGTTCTTCTGACCAACCCACTCAATTCCTTTGTGACTGTTGTCACGCTAAAGCAAAAGTATCCAAGTCGAATTCGAAGGGTTGGCCGTCAGTTTTTAAACACAACTTAGACCTTTTCATTCACAACGAAGCACCATTACAAAATAGTATCCAACTCTTCTGTCTTTTGCAATAATTGAGCCATCGGGCGCACACGAACCAATTTTTTTTTTCCAACTGCTGACGAAATGTCACGCGAGCAGCCATTAGATACAAACCTCTGTCTCTTTTCTTCCGTTTAATATCACATCACGATAACAGATGTCCTTTGTACATTTGCAATCCATCATAATTATTTCAACCAGGTGTCAGATTTTGGTTCCTTGAATCAACATTCGAGCCGTAGATTATCTACCATTTGGACTCAAGTTGTGTGTTTTGCGCATGGATCGTTCCTGTTAATATACCTTATTTTATTATGAAGGCATCCGTGGCTTAAAAGCTTGCCCTGGCGTGCACAAGCTTTCCAGCCAAAATAACCGCAGAATAAATAAATCGAAGGCAGCTCGTTCGGAACAGTCAGCGATCACGTGAACGCAGTGCAGATGTTATTACTCAATGTTATCTCATGTTGTGTGCTTTCCTCATTACCCTGCTGATAAAGAAGCAAAATATGCAAATAAGCGTGAGCTGCAATTTGGAAACACAGGTCCAACGTGTCAACTGCTTATTCATTCACATGTTTCGATAATAAACGTGTAACAGGCATGAAAAAAATGATTTGATGACATTTATTTCTTTTTTTAGGCATTTAATTGATATGAGGAACTAACAACGCTAGGTAGTTCTTGAGAATTGCATGATAAAACTCGTTCTAAATGATGCAAAATCAAACTTTGGACTATAAAGAAAACCCTACTTGATTTCACTTTTGCTACGAACGAATACTCACCCTTTTAATATGAATAAGATAACAGCAAGAAGAAATAGTTGTTGCATTTTAACAAGTTATGCATTTGTAGTGGGCAAAAAAATTAGAAAGGTTTGTCGCCACTCTGAAAAATTACGAAAACTACCGTGAGAAGAACTACGACACAATTTCAAATAATTCAGAATATTAATGTGATAGGGGAAACTAGGGATTTTCTCTCTCAATTAAATGTCTATTCGCTTAAACATTTAAGAATTCGATCAGAACCTGAAGCAAATATGATAAAAAGAAGTTTCAGAGATTATAAACTGTTAGCAAGTTAATAATGGTTCATAGAATGCATGAACTATGCATGAACATAAGGTCGCCAGCTATTCAATAAATTATCTCTGAAAAATTTACGATTAAATTATTGAGATGGATTTTCTGATCCCAAAACTTCACATAAGTTTTTGCTTAATGATATTAAATAATATTTCATAATCTGTAAAACATTTATATTATCAATGTTCGAAATTTTGTCATATTTACCAATATATTTAGTCCATGAACGACACATTTCGAACTACAAACTTATAAAATCTGGATTTGAGAATGCGAAAGAAAATCGAAATTTCGGCCACATGATGTAAGCTGTAGGATTAAAGACAGGATACTGGTTCACAGATATTTAAATTTTTCCATGAATTCCTGAAAAAATAATGAAAATTTAAAAGAAATTAAACAATATTATTATCTAGAAAATTTTATGAAATGTTTGAAATGAAGGGTTTTTTTTTCAGACACTTTTGATTGCAGAAAAGCAGTTTTTGTGTCGCATACGTAAGTTTTGTTTTCACAAATTACAATCTATTTCCAATCGTTAATTGCTTTACCCTTTGCGGCGCAGTGTGCCAGCTAATTTCACTCCCTTCTCAACCGTTAAATTCAACTATAAATGTGAAATAATATGTTTAGGATAGGGCTAAAAGTACTCCTTTTAGAATGCATATAGTAGCCTTATGAAATTTCGTTTCGGAATAAGAATTATTGGAGATAAAGTTTGGGAAAATTCCTTAACTCAGAGATAAGAAATTTTCTCAGTTCTGGACGTTTACAATTTTAGCAAATTAACTCCAAAATTTTCCTCCAATATTCTTGAAATTTTAATTTATGATTTTCTGTAAGATTCAACAATATTTTTTGAGTGTATCAAGGTGGCTGTATCTAAGGGGGTTCTCATATGAGGGGGGTGACCCAAAGGGGGACGACCACCCCTCGGAATGAAGTAAGTTTTTTTTTTTTTTTTTTTTTTTTTATATTCGATGATTCTATGTCTAGACAATAAACTAAACCCATTCGTGATGTTTTTCCATCATATTACAAAAAAATTTAATGCCTTTGGCCCCAAAGGGTTAAGGAATAACAAAAAATGAATTGTTTATGGAAATAATATACATACAAAAACATCGTTTGTAGTTGGGAGTCAATGTTGTTCTTAATCAAAATTATTTATTTTTATTCTCTTGCTTAAGAAAAGAACGCATATAAATTATTTTCTTTCTTTCACCCCTCTTTGCCTTTATTTCCTTTGTTATTATTTATTCCGGTGCTAATGAATGCCAAAAAGGGTACTGACAGCTTATTTCAGGAACCGCTCAACAATTATGTACGTGATGAAAATCTATGTTTCTTCCATTCGAAAATCTCTGTCACCGCTCCAATTCCCGGATTGTTCTGTTCGATTCCTCCCGCTGTGTTCATTGGCCGTTTATCCCGCCCCCGTGGGGATTTCCTCTCCCCCTTCTTTCGGGAAGAGAATAGCCCCCAATTGTGGCGAGCACGGCCTATTAGCGTCAAACGATCGCCCTCCCATCTCTGCTCCATCCAGCGCCTCTTTCGGAGTCGAAGCTCAAGAACGGGGGACCAGCTCGTAATTAAAAAGTCATTATTTTAAGGTTGCATCCAGGGTTGATCATAGGGAGGTACAGATATACTCAACGACTATTCAAGTAGATAATAAGGAACACTATACAGTGAATCATTTCGTGGTACAAAAGAGTCCAAAATATGATACTTGTACGGTCCGCTAATTAATGATGCAAATAACCAACTCGACGGCTATAAACAACAGCATCTTTATTTCACATAAACAAAAGCAATGTTGGTATCTAAAACAAAACAAGGAATGATTCGAAACTGCATTGCTGCACAGCTGCGCATCTATTTGGCATATTTACGGATCCTGCATAGTAGGGAATGAGGTCGCTTCTCATTGGCTCTCAGCGTCACGTGACTTGGCTTGCTTCTAAATGACTTCGTGAAGCTAAACAGTACCTACGATTCTTCCGTTATTTGTTTCATTCTAAAGAAGTATACTTCATTTGCTTGAGAAACATCTAAATAATCATAATTAGATGGTAGTTTTGATTTCTCCATGATGCGATAGTGGTATAGAAAATAATAGTTGAAATCCCGTCCAAGCGCGTTGCTATGACATCATTAAGAAGCAAGTCAAGTCACATGACGCTGAGAGCCAATCAGAAGCGACTTCATTCCCTACAACGTAGGATTCGTAAATATGCCTCTATTTGTAGTCACATTAAACTCGATATCGGCAGTTCACTTCTCTGTCTGAAGTCTTGACCGCAGCGCCACATGAGCATCAGAAGGTTGCGTGTTCAAATCACGTCCGGATCACCACTTGTACGGTCCGCTAATTAATGATGCAAATAACCAACTCGACGGCTATAAACAACAACATCTTTATTCACATAAGCAAAAATCATCTTTATTCACTAATACAAAACAAGGAATGATTCGAAACTGCATTGCTGCACAGCTGCACATCTATTTGTAGTCACATTAAACTGGATCTCGTCAGGTCGCTTCTCTGTCTGAAGTCTTGACCGCAGCGCCACAATACTCATGTATTTTCAATTAATTTAGTACACTTGAGTCTCCATTATCCGAATAAAGATGTCGGATTAATAAAATGTAGGATAATAAAGAAAGAGAGAGAAAGAAACTGCCATGTAAAATACCGACATTCAACACTATTGCCGCACAAAGAAACCTAACCAGCGATCAACGCATCTCAATTGGTAGAGCATTAAACTGTAAATCTGTCCGTGGATCGAATCCCGACTACAGGAGTTTAATACAAGGACTAGTATTTTAATTCCAAAATGTTATTTATTGATGACTAGCCACCTTCGGCGACCAGCTTGATCTCCGGGGATAAAATTTCAACTGAATCTCTTATGCACAATTTTATATTTGTGGTTCCCTTAACAAAGTAGTTTTAAACTTCAAACTCCTATAGGCATTTAATCCGCATTCTTTTCGTAGTCTTGCACTTGTTCTGTTCCTTGTCTACAGTAACGTAAAATACACATTTGATTTCAACATTAAATTGGTGCGGCACATTTTACGTCCAGCCGCATGCTTATTGACTTAAAACACGCTGATAAAAAGAATTAAAACGTAGCAACGATAATCTTTCAATTTACTGGATTATTTCATTATATACTTACTATCTTGATGACTTCCTTTACAGATTTCAGATAGAATTTGATCAAATAGAAAAAGAAAGTAAAATCCAGTTAGATATTTTCTTAGCTTTCAAAAGTGAAAGAGAAAACGCAATTAAATATTTTTTTAAACAATGAAAAAGGTTTGAGTTGCTTTGCAACAATGAAAAGTATTGCTGTAAATTATGCCAAAAAAAAATATTTATTAAAATTAGAGAAAACATTGTACGACAATTTCATTGATATAATTTAAAAGATAATTTTATTTAAATTTTCAGATGGTGTAAAAATAATTGTTGTGTTATTATATTTTCAGAAGTTATTAAGGAAAAACGCCAAAATTTAGCTTAATTTTTAATTAATTAATTTTTTTAAAAAAATGGCTTCGATGTGCACATTCGCACCCTCCAAAGTATATTTGTGCCAAATTTCGTTGCTCTAGGTTTAGCGGTCTGTCCTGTAGAGCGCCAAAACATAGACACACACATTCTCCTTTATTATTAGTAGAGATTTATGTTGTAGAAAACTCTAGATCTTTCTTTAAAATTCTAGCTGGATGATTCTGGAATTTTCCTTAAGTGTATAAATGCTGAGTTTCACAAGTTGTGACAAGTTCTTTGTTCTCTTGTCGGCCGCGGTGGCCTAGTGGTAAGGTCTCGACCTCGGGACCGGAGGGTCGCAGGTTCGAAACCCGATTCCACTGAAGATCCGCCGTGTATGGGGCCTGTTGCACGCTAAATCATACGTAGTGGCCAAACGTCCTCCCGTTGGTGTGGTGCGGAAGTTTGGAGAGGGGGGTGCCAGCTCAGGTGTCGTCCTCGTCATCTGACCGCGGTTCAAAATTACGAGGTCCGTCCCTAAATAGCCCTCGTGTTGCTTCAAAACGGGACGTTAATATAACCTAACCTAACCTAATCTTTGTTCTCTTACGTTACGAGTTGGTTTAAGCTTTAAATATACTTTATTGTTAACCCACATTCTGTTATTCTTTGCATCTTCGTGACAATATATTTCATGATGTATTGTTTCAAGGTAAAGGGATAAAATACATAACCAACAAATTAACCCTCTAAGCCAATGGTTCATAACCTTTGTATCCTCCCATACCCCTTGATGAATCTTTTAATTTTTGCGTACCCTTACTGTCATACCCCCTCCCCCAATCATACCTTCGCTCAAAAAAAAGTTTTTGTTAATAATGTTAAATAGTTTAGGTTAACTCAGTGGAACAACTCGAATTAACTTTATAACAATGGTAGGATTTATTTCTTGTTTCACATTTTATCCCACTTTTGGTAATACCTTTTAGTTCTGCCTCTTAAAATATGAGAACAGAATTGAAATAATTTCGCTTTAACTTCTAATGGAAGTTAAAAATCATTAATCATGATAATCGACTAATCAAATAGAAAACAGTTTCAATTCATTCCTTTAACTTGTTTCATGGAGCTAAGTTTTATAAACGTATGTTCAAATGACGATAGATATAATCTCATGTCTGGAGCTGCTTAAGCTCATTGTGATATCCGTTATTAATATACGCTTAGGGTAATTATGTTCTTCCCATAAGTTCTGTGTTTGTGAAAGGCATTAACCCTTTATTTACTACTTTGACTTACTAGTGACTTTTTAATTTCGTTTTTACTTTCTGGCATACGAAGTATACAAAGAGAAAGTATTGTAATCGTCAAAAAATTCGAACTCGAGATTTTGACGAATCTCCACGTTTTAGACCTCCGAAAAACACAATTTTGGAATGATGTCTGTATGTCTGTCTGTGAACACGATAACTCGAAAACTATTAAAGCTACGGGGATGAAATTTGGTATGTGGTCTATACACACAATTTGTAGGTGTCTATCAAATTTTAGACAAAATCCGCCAACGGGAAGTCTGTCTGTCTGTCCGCTGTCATGCGAACACTATAGCTCAAAAACTTGAATAGCTAGACGAATAAAATTTTGCACACAGTTTTATCGTCATGAATGAAGGTCCGTATAAAATTTTGGGCCAAATCCGTCAAAAAGAGGCGTTCAAATTGCATATTCAATTTCTTTTAATCCGATTCTCATGCGCATGCGTACTGGTAGCAATCTGTTACTGTAGTAAATTTTATTTACAACAATAAATAATGTTTTCAAACATGAATTGTAACAATTTTTTTATTGTTGTAAATAAAATTCAAACCGATCTCATTATTTCAGCAAATCTTTTATTCACGCGCTTTTTCAATTGTTACGGTTGTGGTAGTATAAATTGTTTTCTTGGTTATTCAATTCCAAAGCAGAATTTTCGCTTTAGTTTTCATTGCATTGCCTATTTTATCGCACCTGCTTCAAAGTAATATTTTTTTGAAACGTGGCAACAGATATTTGATTTCAGATTTGTTTGTTTCACTTTCTCGTATACGAAGTATACAAAGAGAAAGTATTGTAATCGTCAAAAAAATTCGAACTCGAGATTTTGACGAATCTCCACTTAGAAAGTATACGAGAAAGTTTAGCGGAGACCACTCCCGCTGGTTAATCATTAGATAAGTTTTGATATAAAATAACTTTGGGAATGAGAAAAAAAGTTTTTTAATTAATTAAAATTACCTAATTAATCTAATTGATAATTAAAAATTTTAATTTCTGCTTTCAGCTGCCATTTACTGCTCGTTATTGGAATTCCATTCTCGTGTTCTTGTGAATACTGTGAGGATAAATGGCGATATTGCGATGAAATAAGCGTGATTAAAGCGGTACTTTTAATTACCGTCGGTAGATAAAGGGTTAATTAATTTATTGTTTTAATAATAAGTTCTTGATACTCTTCTTTAACTGATGCACTTTTCACACGAACTTATCGAAACAGAAATCTAACTTTTCGTTTCAATTCATTATGTTTTGTGTTTTCCGCCATTACCAACATTGGTTTCGCGTGTCTCTAAATGGACCGCAGCATACCTCCAGGGGTACGCGTATCACAGATTGGGAACATTTGCTCTAAGAATATCTCATCTTAAAAAGACTAAAAACAGTCTATAACGACTAATCGCTTAGGTGTTTTTTTACTTTCTCGTACCCGAAGTATACAAAGAGAAAGTATTGTAATCGTCAAAAAATTCGAACTCGAGATTTTGACGAATCGCCACGTTTTAGACCTCCCTGAGTCCGAAAAACACAATTTTAGAATTATGTATGTCTGTTAACACGATAACTCGAGAACTATTAGAGCTACGGAGATGAAATTTGGTATGTGGTCTTTAAACATAATTTGTAGGTTGCTATTAAGTTTTGGACAAAATCCGTCAATGGGAAGTCCGTCTGTCTGTATGTCCGCAGTCATGTTAACACTATAACTCAAAAACTTGGATAGCTAGATGGATAAAATTTGGTACACAGTTTTATCATCATAAATGTAGGTCCGTATAAAATTTTGGGCCAAATCCGTCAAAGGGTTGATGTCTGTCGGACTGTATAATCGCATACTTGTAAAAATTATATCTCATAAGCCCTTTGCCTTAGATAAATAAAACTTAATCGCACGAATGCTAACATTAATTATACATCTGTGCCCAATTTTCGTCTCAATCGGTTAAAAAACAGGTGTTCAAATTGCATATTCAATTTTTTTTTACTTTTGATCTCCACGCGCATGCGTACTGGAAGCAATATCTGTGCACGCAAAAGCTATGGAGATAATTGCGTCACTTGTCCTTGAGCAGGAAAAGTGGAATCGGTACGCATTTAATCGCTACGCATCTCTTTGAATTTTATTCTTTACGTAGATATTTTACAATCATTATAATCTACAATGAAAACCCTTCTGATAGTCATTGGATTCTGGGTTACAGTAGGTTCGAATTTTTTTATCCACGCGGGGAGGAGGGAAACAGCACCTTTTTGGGAAAGTATACGAGAAAGTTTAGGGGAGACCACTCCCGCTGATTTAAAGTTTGGGATAGTTAGTTAGTACCCTTCAGGACGATGTTTCCTGGCTGCTGTATCATCCGTCTTATGAAAAGCATCAAGTGCATTCCTGAGGCCACCTCTTGCTCTTCACGGATATCAACAATTGCCAGAAACAGCCAAACATTAACTGAATTAAAAGACTTGAAGAGTTTCTAAGCTATAAAAAAACCGGTAATTTTTAACAAATATTCCCTTTCTTCTTCAGTGTGTTTCGTTCCCCATGATCTGAAATGTGCAATATCGAAATCTAGTATTCTTATCACTTATAGTAGCTTCTTTTATACAGAGCTCTGATTAGGGACACTTTCAATTCTAACAGACCTGCATTCAGTTCATCTGAAAGAACCTTATATTTCCCCCTCAACTCTTTACATTCAGTCACCCCAAATCAGGCAAAGGGTTGCTGCCTATTTATTCAATTGGCCATCCCTCCTCATTTCCAGCTCTGCGGGGGAGGGGTGAAGCGAATCCTCTGGTGAAGTTAATATTGACAGTCCGGTCCATTTCCCTTGATCGCTGGCAGTAGGGATCGGAGGATTTTCTCTGTCATTCCGGCGAGTCTATTGTCCATCTAATCAACGCCCGGCAATTCTCGGCAACACGGCTGACACGCACCAGACAGCTGCTGATTTCTGAATGGC
>BGPR01005029.1:47910-59822 GCA_013235015.1 Araneus ventricosus
TATACAGAAATGTATATTCCAAATTTTTCATCATTTTCTTACTAAAAGCAATTATGTATAATAATTATAACAACTATGTATTAATTTTTTGGGGTTAAAGAAATCTTAAAAGAATCAAACTATCAAATAAATTTTTTTTAAATGTACAAATAAGACCAACTTTTCAAAATTGTTGATACCGTACTTGCGTGTGTGTGTGTTGAAATTCCGTGTCTTCATCTTAATTTTTTATCCGGCTTTCTATAAGTCATATCAAGCTGAACTTCTCTTTCACACTTAAAGATTTCCGTTTAGAGGCATACTATCCATAAGAAAACTAAAGCTGACTGAATTCGTAGTAAGAATCTCGCTCTAAATTAAGAAAAGGTTTCTTAGAACAGAAACTAGAAATAAAAGCTTTCACTCTTCCGAGAATTTCTGTGGCAATAAGAATCAGTAAGACATTTTTTTTTCGGATTGAATTTATATTCCTTCTTATGAACGAAATCAATAGTCACTTTTTGACTTCAATAAATATTCATAACTTTTTTATGCAAAAATTTTGTTCGATTTATAGAAATATTTTCGATTATACGGAAATTGTTTTTCCTTTAAAAATCCAAGATTTCTGAAAAAAGTTCGATATAGAGGTCTACATATTTTCGATACATGGAAGTTCGATAAATGGGGATTCCACAGTATATACGGGTCTTAGTAACTCTGAAATAACGTGCGGTGAGCAATCTTTGGTTTAAAAAATAGTTCATCCTACTATCTTGTATACTCCCACAAAATGGAGTGTTTTGGGTTTAGTTTCGCTATATATACTTAAGAAAATCAAGTATTCGTTTCGCAACAGTACCTCATTACTGGACCAATTTCGTTGAATATTTGATGAATATCTACTATTTTGATGTAGAAACCCCCATTCAAATATCTTTTATGTAGCTCTTTCCGTTTCTGAATTATCGTGTTCTCAAACACCCGGAATGGCAGACAAACAGACCCTTTGATGGATTTGATCAAAAATTTGACGCAATTCTACAATTTTGAGAGACACGTCAAACTTCATTCATCCAACTGGTACAGTTGTTGAGTTTTTGTGTTTACATACACCCAGACATAATTCCAAAAATACTTGTTTCGGACTCGGAGGACGTCTAAAACGTGGAGATTCATCAAATTTCGAGATCGAAGTTTTGGGAAAATTACAACACTTTCTCTTTGTGTACTTCCTTTACAAGAAAATAAAGACAGAGAAGTACATCAAATCGTTAGAAGAACAGAGATTTTTAAAAGCTCAGCAAAAAATAAAAAAAACTGTGCTAGTCTGTGTTCTAGACAGGCCCACATATTTTGTCACTCTGTATACGTAAAAAATTGTAAACACATTTACTATTGTCATACAAACGGTGAACAACAGAATAATATTAAAAACATTAGTAACAACACTCGGTTCCATGTAAATCCTAATCCGATGGCTAATAATTTTGTTTCAATCTTATTACCTTTTTTATATTTGTGTTTAATTTTCCTTTTTATTTTAAAAAAATGCTTAGGTTATAGATGGTTTTGATCTCCTTTGTATTTTGTTGGGAAATTTCGGGCTAAGTGAAGCTATTTTTGGCGTAATGCAAGCTTCTTACAGAAAAATTTCCCAAATATTTTGAATCCATTTCGAATTTAGTCCTTAGCCCTTGACAAAGTGGACTAGAATGGATTCATTGTTCGTTTAATTCGATTCTCTCAGAGTATTTTTCTTAGTTTTCTGCTTTCTTTGGATAATTTTTATTTCCATTTACATATGAACACAATCACTTACATCAATAACTATTATTGCTTTACTTGGTTTTACTATTGTAATACAAACGGTGAACAACAGAATAATATTAAAGACATTAGTAACAACACTTAACTCTATGTAAATCATGATCGTGCCACTTTTTGGCATAATATAAAAAAAAATATTTTATTGTGGAATGGGAATACGAAGAAATCGTTGGTGATAAAAAAATTATCGATATCAACACAAAATTAATTGATATTTTTTTCACGAATTAACGGATGTTTCTCTTCTGTTCAGTATAATCAATGACCCAAGACTAGAAACTGACAGTTGCCGTCTCTAATTATTGCTATGATATTTAATTTCCTGAAAAATGTTTGCCTTTCGCAATCTTGAAGATGTTTTCTTTTTGTTCACCTTTGGTTTAACATGCATTTTACTCCAAAGATCTTCTCCGTGCAATAGAGTTACTGTCAGATTTACTCCAGAGACCTTCTCCGTGCAACAGATTTACTGTCAGATTTACTCCAGAGACCTTCTCCGAGCAACAGATTTACTGTCAGATTGAGCGAGCAAGAGGAGGACATTCCTTGTCTGCGTTGCATTATCGAAGAAGCTTCGTTAGTATTACGAAACTTATTGCGCAAGCGTAAAATCCATCTCCATACTTCCTTTCTTGATAGATAGCTCCTATTGCTTGCAATGATGACATATCCACTCAAAAGGTTACTTTAGAATTGTTGCTTTTACTATCATTCTGTTTGCTTCAATTATAGTCTAAGCAGTAATTTGACTGAAAAGCAAATTAAGGAGAAACCCTTCATTTAGATAGAATTAGATCTAAAAATCGTCCAGATTTCTTTTAAAAGTTACAAAATGGACGAAAATCAATATCATATTCAAACAAAATACCTTTTAAATCAATGTTTATAAATATGTCCTTTAAAAATATTGTAAACTAGCTGAAATCCCGGCGTTGCTTGGCCTCCTGTTTTCTTTTTTTCCTAAAAATATTGTCACCAACAAACGTAAATCTTCTTTGAATCTTTTCTTGTTGAATTAAAACTTTCAAATATAGCCTTTTTATCACCTTACAACAGCATGGTTTGAATGAAAATGCTAGAACATTTTAAAAAGAGCATTTATTTTAAACAATATATAGTTAAATAACTAATACAGTTTTACAATGTACAAATATACTGTATAACTTGGTTACTGCGACGCTTCGAAATAAAATGTTTTATAAGTCAGATAAAGAAAGTTAAAATCGCTCGAGAACAATTCTCACTCGAAAGAATTTCGCTGAAGAAGAATGTTCGAACAAAAAAAGTATTTTTAAGCTCAGTTAGGGGAATAAAAACTAGACTCTCTATTATAAATCAAGTCAAACTTAAACTCACATCGCGTAGTTACTAAACTAACGTCATTGGATATTTGAGTGCATATTAAAAGCTACGAAATAAAAACGGAAGTTAAGTGCATGTTACGAAATAACAGCGGAAGTAAGAAGTCTTCCTTGACCAAAAAAAAGCAATATTTTCTTAGCTTTAACAGTGGTAAAAAGACGTGAATAAAAGATTTGAATAAGCAATATATTAGTTTGAATTTTATTTTATAACAATAAAAGCATTGTTGCAATTTGAGTTTAAAATTAATTTTGAAACGTTAATTACAATTAGAGAAAAAATTGTACAACAATTTAATTGGTGTCATTAAAAAGATAATTTTTTGCTCTTTAATGTGATGTAATCACAGTTTTCGTACCATAAGTATTTCAGATGTTATTGGTGGAAAATGTCTAAAAATAGCTTAATTTTCGTTATTTAATTAAATAAATAAAAATCTAAATCGAATTTTAAAATAATTTTTAGGGCGTTAGCTCCCTCTTGTGCTAATCCATCACTGAGCTAAATTTGGTGGTAGGAAGTCCAAGGGTATGGACGTGCATAAAGAACCAAAAAACGAACACAAACACACACATATTTTCCTCTGTTATAATTATAGATATGAGTATGAGATGCGTCAATTTCATTGGGACGCGGTAGTGAAGACTCGAGACCGCGATAGTGAAGACTCGAGACTGCGATAGCAAGTTCATGTGCGTCGTGCACGTTAGTACCACAGTATTCTTCTTCCCGCTAGTGTGGTGTGGAAGTTTGGAGAGAGATGCTGGTTAAGATGTCATCATCGTCATCTGACTACGGTTCCAAATTACCACGTTCGATCCAAATAAGCTCTGGTTTTGCTTCAAGAAGGGGCACTAGCCAAACTAAACTAAACTAATATACACCGGTTAATTGCGTCGACTCATTTAGATTTTTTGTTGTCTTTGAAATAATGAGGCAAGTAGTGTGGAAATTTAATAGAAGAAAGTCAGAACTTAAAGCTGAATTCGAATGAAAAGTAATTAAGAATAACAAAATGATGGCAATTTACAGAGTAAACCTGCTGGATTACGTTATAAAAGAACATAAAAGAAGTTATTCAAGAAAGGGAATTAGAAATTAGTTTCATTGCTTTATTAATGAACAAATTCTTTTAAAATAAACTAAATATTAAATAAATAAATAATAAAAATAATAACTTAATTATTAAATAAATTAATCAACATTTTTACAATTAATTACTTATAGAATTCTAATTTATTTTTGGAAAAAATTTTAACTCTTTTAACTATAGCTTATCCTTCTTTTGCACCTAAGTCTCTAATTCTTGAAATTCCGCTTCATGTTTTTTTTTTTTTTTTTTTTGTGCTATAAATAGGCAGGTCTGTTGATGCTAAATATTTTTTGTGCCTTTGTTTCCAAAACTGAACTGTATTAATTTCTTTCGCGAATTCGAATAAGTATTAAATTTCATCACAGTATACTTTTTTCACATTGTTCTGTAGATATCTATTAATTTACAATACATGTGACTTCACAGTCATGTGACAAATGTGATTGCGTATCTTGTTTAACATCTCTCTGTACGCTGTTTTAAGCTCTCTGGGACAATACATTCTTTTTCCTTCTGCAAAATACGCTGTGGATTCCAAAATTAAATTGGAGAGGTGCATCTCTCTTGCGTGCCGTGAGCAGTTATAGATTCCATTATACTACTTACCTCTGTGATTCATAAATTCCTAATTTGATTCTCTCCAAAAGATGTATGGTATTTCTCCTATTTTTATTTTCCCGTATACACACACACACGATGGGAATTTAGCGAGGCACGGGCCTCAATCCTTGAAACTCATGAAATACTTCGATGAGCCGAGCGAAAAAAGATGATATAAACCTGAATACGGGATCGGAAGATCCATGCTTGGTGTTAGGTTCCTCTGCCTGACGAGGATGACAAACTGTGTGGTGTTAGCCTCATGCCAGTGTGATGTATTTCAGCATAGCATGGAGAATCGTGGAGCCTTCTTTACCAAAAATAATACATTTATTGGACGTTTTCCACAGCACAAAACATGTAAAACAAGCACATACACTTACATCACAAAACATGTAAAACAAGCACATACACTTACATCACAAAACATTTCATCACTCACTTACATCGAATTCCATCTTCAATTCATTATTCTTTCCCGTTGCTAGGCAACGTTAGCAAAAGGCAAGATATATCTTTGCCATACTATTTTTATAATCTTTAGAAAAGAATTATGCCAAACGATATTTTTAATTAATTTCTTTTTCAGCCAAACGATATTTTAAAATTAATTTCTTTTATGACCAAACGATTTTTTTTATCTAATTAATTTCTTTTCTTCAAATATTTTAATAATTCTACAAATATATATTTTTATTCGTTACGAATATTACACCAGGTAAAACTGGAAGAAGATTGTGGAGTAGGATCTGTCCGCCTGCTGCTTAATCACCCATAAGTGCACTTAACACTATGAGCGCTTTTTCTTACTTGGTTTGAGCTTCTCTACATCGTCGAGCCGCTTCGAGCAGTGTTGGAAATTCTTGTAGTAGGATTTTCACTCGGGCCAGATCCATGACTTGTTCCATTTACGTCTCCATGACTTTTTCGTCCGTTTTTCCTTCCTTTCTTTTCTTAACTGCTGCTGCTTGAGAGTAGCTTTTTCCGGGATGCCTGGTTCAGGAATGGCCTTAGGGGATGCGAGCCCAATTGGAAAAAAAACGTTGGAAATTTTTTTTAAATTTCCTTTATAATTATTATTATTACTAAGAATCTAAGGATTTAGAGTTAAGCAAAAGCCAGCTCCACAATATGGCGCTTTTGTGTTTCATTGTATAATAAAGAAAACCAAGTACGCATTTTGGAAGTCCTCCAGATGAAACCTAAATTTGAAACAGAACTACAATAACAGAACCCCATACTAAATTTCAGCTGTCTAGCATGTAATAAGTTATTGTGTTCACTTACCCAAAAACAGACTGGCCCTTCACTGACCCTTTGATAGATTTGGTCCATTTCTTTTACTGATCTACGATTCTGATGCTAAAACAGTAGGCCAAATTTCCTCCTTTTAGCTCTTTTCATTTTTGTGTCATAGTGTCCACGTGCACACGGATGCACAGATAGATAAATTTCCCATATACGGATTTGGTCCAAAATTTGAGAGAAAGAATATAATTTTGGTGATGTGGTGGTCACATAGAGATTTCATCAGTCCAAAATGGTCTTTTTTTTCGGACTCAGGGAGGTCTAAAATGTGGAAATTCGTTAAAATCTCGAGTCCGAATTTTTTGACGAATACAGTACTTTCTCTTTGTATTCTTCGTATACGAGAAAAAATTTTTAAAAATTAGCTCTCTATAATTCTCTAACTTAATCTTGCACCCTCTGGTAATGATATCCTGTCTGCATCATTACCCCTATGAATTGAACGGAGAGTAGAACATACTGGAGAGGGGCCCAATTTGGAACAATTGGCCCAATCGGCTTAAGGCCGGCCCTGGACTGGTGGAGGGTTTTTGATCACAGGGAGGGCCTTGCATCCTTTCCAGACCGCCAAATGGCCCTTTTCTCCACAATTAATTCAGATAGGTTCCACGGTTTTTTTCGTTGATGCTGTATTTTGTGGTTGCATGTTCTCCAATACATTTTATGCACCTTGGGTGCTTTTCCCGTATACAGACAAATATATTGGAATCCTTAAAAAAAGTCGACTTCATTATTTTGATGAATTTCTTCGTTTCAGAACTCTCCGAATTCGAAAACCTCACTTTTGGAATTATGTCTGTCTATCTGTGAGGAAGGTAACTCAAGAAAGGAACACGTTAGACAGATTAAATTTAGTATGTGGTCTTGGCACCAAAAATTGCGGATCACTGTCATATTTTGGTCCAAATCGGTTGGCGAGAACAAGAACATAAAAGCACACTCAATTCTTTTCTCTAAACTACGAGGCTAAAACATTGACACGTCATGTGTGTACATTCTCCTATGCATACTGTATAAGTAACTACCGGAGAGTCAAGAGAACAATTCTCCCAAAAAAAATATTGCTTAAATTTAATCTCAGAGAAAAAAATAACCAAAACATAAGCTCTTAGATTTTTCTTCCATTTGAAAAGTAATCTTTGACAACATATAAAAGATATACCATTTATACATTCCTTAAATTAATGTATGTTAATGGTACCCAGAAATAATCTGTAATAGAGTTGTCAAATGCCAATGATTTTTTATCCGACAGTGAAATGACAAATCGACTTCAATGGTGAAGTTTTAAAGCGTTGCAGAATCCCACACAAATTCCTTCACCAAGTTTGCATCTGTAAAGATAAATTAAGTTGCTTTTATTAACTTTGGTTTCTGGAAGGAAGGAAAAACTAGACGACTACCTTACTCTTCAAGGCTTCTTATGAGGAATAGCATTTTACAATATTTTACCGTTTTTAGTTTCTTACATACAAAGTATATCGAAAGAGAAAGTATTATAATAGTGAAAAAAAATTCCTGGAGATTTTCGCGAATCCTTTAGCGAATAGAACGTTTTAGACCTCCATGGGTCAGCCATTTTTGAGATTATATATTTATCCGTGTGTTTGTGAACAAGATAATTCAAAATCACAACAAACTAAATGGATGAGATTTGGCAGGTCATATTTACTTTAAAAGTATAGATGTGTATTAGATTCCGGAACAAATTCATCAACGACAAAAAGAATTTTACAAAATTCATACTCGATTTTCTTCACTCAGCTATGAAACTAAATAAAATAATATAGTATTCACAAAGAATATTTTAACATACGTGAGCATTACATACATTTTTAATAATTTTATTCATTTACCTGTGATTTGTCACCAAAGACCAACGGAAAATATTACACCAGTTTTGGTGTTTACGCTGAATCATTCGAGTTAGTAAACACTTCGAATGCATTTATTTCTGTCTCACGTTACAGTGATTAGAATTAAAAAGGAATGCTTTTAAATATTGATAATATCAGTGATAAAATAATACGTCAATAGAACTGACATCATCATATAGATAATTTTAAATTTTTAAGATGACGTCAGAATTGTTTTCTTCGTATGAAAGTTTCCGAAGTTATCCCAAGAAGCATATGAAATCCTTGAAAAAATTTCAACTGTCAGTTAGAAAGGAAATTTTTTATACTTTTAGAGAACTTTTATCGATGATGATCGAGCACATTTGGCTGCATAAAAAAAGGGCAAATCTATGTTTGACACTATTCTATTTGGCATTCTTATGTGAAAATAGACGACAAAATTGAGGGAGAACGCAACCAATATTTTATGTTTTACATGCCCAATTGCGAAAGTAAAATGAATTATTCCACAGAAGAAAACGAAGGCGGAAGACCAAATTTTTTGTACAGAATATTACTTTGTTTGCTTACAAATTTGCGAAAGCAAAATAAATAATTCCACAGAATAAAACGAAGACGGAAGACCAAATGTTTTGTGCAGAACATTACTTTGTTTGCTTACAAACCTTCATAATATTATTTACAATTACGGGGATTAAAAAAGTGTGTAACGATACAAATCGAAATGCACAATTCTCAATAGAATGTTCTCAAACTCATGCAAATATTCTTCAAAGTTTTTTTAAAGTTATATTTGTCATGTGACTGTAGTATCACATGAATTGATTCCATTAATAAATTATCTGACTTATTATGAATTCGTTTATTAATCGAAAACTGACGAATATTTGAATAATTACCAATCTATAATTTATGTAAAATTTTCATAACCCTTGGCGTTAAATTTAATTAAATCATGCATAATCTTGAAATTTCATTAAAATATTTTTAAATATAAGTCCATATATATAAGCTTGTTCATTAATTAGTTATTAAGTGTTTGAATCAATGAAATTCTTTCATGTGATACCATAGTCACGTGACAAACGTATCTGCAGATGTCACCAATTATCCTACTGTACGCTGCTGTAGGATGGGCTATAAAAGTATGTTCAGTAAGATTTATTTAGTGGAGTCCTTTCTCTCCACCCTTTTACATTCCGCAACATGCACAATTAATTCCAAATTTAAATTGGCAAGACGTGTTTGGTATATCACGTGAACATAAACTGACTCCTTCACGAAAAAAACAAATTTAAGAGTGGATTATATAATTTTGAATTACGTAACAATGGAAATCTTATGTTAAAAGAAAATCTGAATTCTTTGAAGGAGAGAAAAATAATCTTCTGAACAAAAGAGAAAAAATGAAAAATCATTTACATGATTCGTTATTTTTGAACTTTTGTTTACATGTTAAAAGAAAGAAGAAGTCGAAAGCTTTCAAAAATCGCTGGTCCATTCTAAAAAAAAAAAAGTTGCCTCAACTTTCAAAAATGTTAGAAAATGCCTTTTATCAATTCAAGCAGCCTTTTTTTCTTCGAATTTATATCACAATAATGCGATGTAATATTCATTGAGATAATGTGCATCAATCATAGCAGTAAAAAACACAATTCTATTATTCCTTCTTTGCAGAACTGAGTTCAAATATTGAAGATGGTCTCCCGTTGCCCGTAAATGTTTTTACATTTAATCAAACTCGCAGTCTTTTAGTTCTTTTAACACATTTCTCACTCGTTTTTTTCTTTCTCTGGCACTCTTTTCACTTCCTCCTTTCGCTCTTCTTTTCTCGATCATATTTCAAAAGAACAAAGGGCAAATCCTTTGTGCCAAACATGGTTTTTTGCAGGAAAAAATGAATGCCCATGCGCAGCGCGATGCTGAATGGGAAAAAAATGACCACTGGTTTTCAGAAAGACAAAAGAGGTGACATACGACACATTTTTTCAGCTCCTCTCTCTCTCTCTCTTCTTTATAGCGAGAGCATCGCTTAGTTCTGATGAGGAGGGGGAAAAACGGCGCTGAAAACACTTCTTTGTTGTACGACTTGTCTTTTGTCTACCACTCAACTGTCTTTGAAATAACTTTAGCTGCAGAAAGGGGGCTATCGAAAATACAATAATAATATTTTAAGGTTCATTGCGAAAGTTTGGGTTTATCTTGTAGACTGCTCCTTAAACTTTTTCTACTCGGGACCCCAATTCCATTCGAAAACTTTTGCCACGTTTCGATGTTCTTTTTTTAAATTTAATTAAATTAATGTCCCGTTTGTGAAGCTACGAGAGAACAATTTTGGGACGTATCTCGTAATTTTTTACCTTGGATACAACAAGTATATTTTAAGGTTCATTACAAAAGTTTGGGTTTATCTTGTAGACTGTTCCTTAAACTTTTTCTACTCGAGACCCAATTCCATTTGAAAACTATTGCCAAATTTAGACGTTCTTTTTTAAAAATTTAATTAAATTAATGTCCCGTTTGTGAAGCTACGAGAGAACAATTTTGGGACGTATCTCGTAATTTTTTACCTTGGATACAACAAGTATATTTTAAGGTTCATTACAAAAGTTTGGGTTTATCTTGTAGACTGCTCCTTAAACTTTTTCTACTCGAGACCCCAATTCCATTCGAAAATTTTTGCCAAGTTTCGATGTTCTTTTCTTCAAATTTAATTGAATTAATGTCCCGTTTGTGAAGCTACGAGAGAACAATTTTAGGACGGATCTCGTAATTTTTAACCTTGGATAAAAGATACAGCAAGTATATTTTAAGGTTTATTAAAAAAAGTTTTGGTTTATCTTGTGGACTGCTCTTTGAAAATTTTACATTCCTAGTCCAAATTCCTTCAGAAAACGTTTGCGAAGACTTCACAGGGCTTTTGTTTAAGTTTATTTAAATTAATGTCCCGTGTTTGAAGCTACACAAGGACAATTTCGTTTTACATATTTTGCAACCTAGGTGAAATGACGAGGACGAAACCTGATCTGGCATCCCACACTCCAAATTCCCACATCTCACCAACTAGAAGATCTCTGAGTTATGGTGGTCATAACCTCTTAATAGACTGATTTATTTAACATCCGAAATAGATGGCAAATCTTATTTGGAACATTTTTTAAATTCAATTCATTTAAGAATGTAAAGGAAGCTTGAGACTCTTAATATCGAAGAGATTTTTGTCTTTTAAATTAATTGTTACTTTGACTTAATTGCAGATTTCAATATAAAAAAAATCTTTAATTCAAAACACGAGATAGACAGGTAATATTTTCTAAAGAGGTAATTTGCACCAAAGCCCCATATACGGTGGTCTTTTGACGGGATCAAGTCTCGAAGCTGTCCGCTCTCGAAACAGTGACCTATCACTAGGCTCCCGCATCCACTTTAATAATAAAAAATAAGCAATAAATAATTAAAATAATTAAAACTATAAATAATGACATGAAACAAGCCAAGTTAAATAAAAGTGTTTAAAAATAAAAAAATCATTATTAACAATAAAAAGAAATTTCAGTTAAAACAAGTTATTTAAGAAATTTTTTTCAGAATAAAAAAAGCCATATGCCACCATAAGTAGGGTTGTGAACCAAAGTATAAGAAGGTCTTCTCTAATGCACTGCTTCATAACACATTCGCCGCGACATACGAATTAGATTCAAGCTCCAAGAAAAAACAACTAGTAACTTTGCTTGCTCTAGCCCAGTGGTTCCCAACCTATGGCCGCGACATACAAATTAGATCCAAGCTCCAGAAAAAACAACTGGAATCTTTCCTTGCTCTAGCCCAGTGGTTCCCGACCTATGGGCCGCGGCATACAAATTAGATTCAAGTTCCAGAAA
>BGPR01005029.1:90278-100796 GCA_013235015.1 Araneus ventricosus
CCAACTATGCGACTCGGTAGGCGCTGAACTACAATTCCGATTTTCAACTTTTTTTTTTTGGTAACTTTTGTTGTTACCCTTTATCTCTAAAATAAGACATTAGTTATTTTTTAACATATGTAGTTACCGAGATATAGAGGAGCTGCCATACAACGTTTTTTGGTGGCGTTTTGGCGTATGAATCAAATTCCTTCCTGAGACCCTAATTGAAGGAACGTAGTCCTACGTTAAAAAAACTCATGACGTCACAGCAAAGAATAAGGCATCGTACAGCTCAATATTAGATGGCAAGCGCAGTTATGCTTCTCATTTGACCTGGAATTTACGTTAATCTGTTCTATTCGCATCTATGAGAAAATATATTTCCTTGTAAGTTTATTTACTTATTTCCGCTGAACGAATGTCCTTTCGCACGGATGGCCTTCATCTAAAATTAGATTCCTTTTCGTTTATCAGACAATTGATATTTATCATCCGAATTTATATAACACATACGCGACAGGCAAAACCGCACCTGCATTTTAGTGATTTATTAATAGTTAATCAAAGTTGCTTTTTCAGTTTGAAAGAAATTTATTAATTAATTATAAATTTCAATTAACGCTTAAATTTGATCGAAGAATGATAAGAAATGTTCATTAATAACGAAATTTTTAAGTGCATATTCAGCAAACGTTTGACGTAAAGATTTTAATCTCTGATCAACCTTATAATAGTTATTATTGCTTCACTTTTATTCGTAAAAATGTTAATGACATTCTAGAAAAGAAGAATAAATATTTAAGAAAACGGAAGAATTATTTTTCTAGATGAAACTTCGCTTTTACAAGTATTTTAATAAATTCAATGCATCAACTTTTCAGAGATACAGAATGAATTTTTCATCGAAAATTCACATATCAAGCAAGCAATTAAAAAAATATTTATTTTTTCCCACAAAATTAAATTAATCAAACCAATTTATAAACAGGTAAATCTCTTTTTCCGAAGTATGGTTTCATTAACTGAAGTGCAACTTCCACTGCCGTTGCGGTTGGAGTTAATTCGGTAAAATAACTCATTAATGTGCATGTCATATAACTCATATTCATATAATATTATACCCATACAACCAATCAAAGGCTTTGAAAAAAAATTGAAAACTTTCTGGGTGCACAAAAAGAAAGCCAACAACTGTGTTTCAAAATTCTACTCTAAATAGACTATTTTTCGTTATTATAACTTGTATGCTGTCATATTCTGTCACAGCGTAGGTCAAAAGTTGCATGCTGTCATATTCTGTCACAGCGTAGGCCAGAAGTTGCATGCTGTCATATTCTCTCACAGCGTAGATCAGAAGTTGCATGCTGTCACAGCGTATGTTGGTTAATTTCCGGTACGGGTGCCGTACAGGCATCAGGCACGGGGACGTGGGGCGGCGTTCTGTCACAGCGTATGACAGCATGCAACTTCTGACATTTTTTCCTCTTGAAGGATGCGCCATGGATTTCAAAATTGAATTGGAGAGACGCATTTGACTTGAATTTAATAAATACCAGGTGGAATTTATTTTGATTTCCTTACCATTTGACTTTCAAAAAAGTCTGATATTGCTTTCAGTGGCGGCGAGTTGGGATGGGGGAAATATTAAATTTTTATTCATATTAGCTGTCTAAAACTTGGAATTATAAAACAAAAGCAATAGTGTCCGGGAAAGCTAGCTAATTTTGTAACTAAATTTTTAAACTTTGTTTTCTACCCCCCATACTTCCGGGTACTTTCAGATATCTATAAATTTTTTGCCCCCTTACTTTTGCGACCCTTTCACCGCTACTGATTGCTTTTCATCTGATTATTCATCTGGATGACATCTGTCCAAGAATTTATTACATGACGAGATAATGCTAGATTTTCTAATTATTAAAATCTGCCAAAGGAGTTACAAATCCTTTTTTGTTTGATTTTTTTCATCCGATATTGGCAACAATAATTTACTATGAGGACAGTTTCAGAGGAAACCGGGTGAGGTTTTGTTCGAATTATTTCTCAGGAAGTCTTTAAATATCGAAAAGAAGTAAATACATTCCATTTAATATCTTAACAGCACAGTTTTTTTCTGCAATCTAACTAAATGATTCATTTTATTTTTGGAATATGATATCATTTTGATTCAATTAAGAGTGATTGTAATACTTGAGATGATTTTGCATTTAAAGTAATTACATATCGAATTATTGCATCTGCGAATGACTTAATTTGCAAGTTTAGAAATAAGAATCAATAAATGTACAATTCACAGGCGACTGACAAATGTACAATTCAGTGGCTTAAAAAATTCCTAACTAAGTTCCAAGATGATGTATATGGGGAAATAGTGAGTTACAGCTTCCAAAATTAAACTAATCTAACAAATTTCAAAGATATTATAAGTTAAAGTTTATGGGACGGCTATTAAGCGAACTCATGTTTTATATTTTTAAGCAAAACATTTTTAAAAAAATCGTTTGCGACTATAACAAACGTTATAATCGTCAGCAATACTGTAAAATACCATTCATTTTATTATATTCTTTTATTTTTAACTTCAGTTCTTTCAAGTTTTTAAAGATGTAATTTTGTGAACTGATTTTCCAGTAGCGTCCTAATCTGCTAGAATTCTGAAATTCTGTATATTTGAGTACTTCCAGCGGTAATGGAATACTTTAATATTTTTAGAACATAATTATTAGTCAATCGAATAGTTTTAGTTAAATTTTGATTCCATATGAAAGACTCTATGTTGCATCGAATTTAAGAAAAAATTTATTACAAGATTCTATAATATTTATAATAATGAATTATGAAATATACTAAAGACTAAAAGTTATAAAAAATAGAAAAGCTTTTTAAAATATGATTTTATTATGTTATTTAAACGAAGTAAAATAATTTTCTTATCAAAAATATGGAGGCCAAATTATAAAAATTTGACCTTTTTTCAAAACCTTGGCCTTAGGAATTTTCGTTTGTCCTTAAATTCATTTTTGGCCTTTTTTTTGGCCTTATTTTCGTTAATGACTTTTAGAACAATTTTTAATTACTTATTCTACTGTTTTTTAATAAATTTTTGATATTAACATTTCAAATGATATATAATGAGCTGTAAAACGAAATAGCTCCTGAATAGAACGAGGATGTTTTAAATTTCTTTCACTTTAATTTTAGTTTAATAATAGAACATTGAACATATGCCTATCAAGTGGGATTCGTTTTCATGAAGGATTGCTGTTTTTCTAATAGCAAATACGTTTTCAATCAATTTGTCAAGTTTGGCCTTTTTTGGCCTTATTTTAAGAGGGTTTGGCCTTTTTTACTTTATTTTTAAGAAGGTTTGGCCTTTTTTAAGAAGGTTTGGCCTTATTTTGTGATTTTGATCTGTCAACCTTGGAACAGAAGACGAGATGGAACGCTGTCGTATGAACGACGTTTTTTTTATGTATAGTGTTACAAACATGGAAAGTCGCTTCCCAGCAATGCGAGTCTTATGGTTGGGAAGAGAGTTTTACAAGGTTAAGCATGGAGTGACCTCAGCGACTGTTATGGCACCCTGACCTTGGCGACCATTTTGGCGACCTTGGCGACAAATAGATGATTCTCGAAAATGCAACCCTTTTCTCGATATTTCTACTAGGAAAGGGAATACCCGAGAAAACACCAGGTGACGTCACGGCCTGTCGGAGAGAATATTTAAGGACGGCACTTAGATCAGAGGAGCGTCTTTGATCGAATGGTTACTTCGCTTTGAAGCGTGAACGTCTTCGGAGTTCTATCCGCTGTGTGAGCTAATCAGCTGGTGAGCTGAGCTGTTATTGTCGTTACTAGTTATTTGCTGACTGTTTCTGTTGTTAGATATCAAAGTGCTGAACTGTCATTACCTGTGAATTGTTGTCTATTTACATTGGTAATCTGTGCAAGGATTATTGTTTCCTGTACCTGTGCTACGTGTTTTCCTGCATATTTGTAAATAAACCTTCATTATCCATTATGCTGCGTCTTGGACTGTTTACACCATACACCCACAGTAAGACTTTGTGCAACAATATATATATATATATATATATATATATATATATATATATATATATATATATATATATATATAGCGAGACAAGAAACGAGATGAAACGACGGTTTGAACGACGATAAACGACGCTGGGCAAATACATGTGACTCACGTTACCATTTGATACCTTTTTTCAAAATTAAATTCTCTATATATGAGAAAAATACTACATGTATTTTAAAAAAGTTTTTTACAGACCTCTGTGGTACAGTAAGAAACTAGGAATGTCAATAGTTTAAAATTTAATATGAACAAATGGTATCCAGATTCTAATTTGGCACTGTGGCTCACATTACAAAGAAAAGGAAATCAAGTTTTGTGGGTTATTGTAAACCTAGAATTGCTCCTCTTTCAGCACAGCAGAGTAAAAACGAAATATTTTATACAATGAATAACACTTCCAGGTTATGATATGCACCAAAATAGCATTGTATTTTTTATTATTTATGTATATTAATTAACATTTTGAGTGTGACTCATGTTACATGTTTATGTGATTCACGTTACATGTCCCACTTTAATCCTTGAAGTTAATAAAATATTGATTTAAAAACATTTCATTTTGTAGATTTTAATGAAACATTACTCAATTCAATGAATCGATATATCTAATTATATATTTTAGCAAATAAATTAATTAAAATTAATAAATAAAAATGTGTAAATAAAACCAATAAAAATTATGCTTTATATATAAGTTTCAAAATAAATTACGATAGTTTTATTGATAGAATTAGGATACAAATCTAAAAACCCCTCTTGAATTAACAGGAATTGGAGGTTTTAATTTCCGAATCAAATTCGATCAAGGATAAAATATTTTATCTTCCTTTTCTGGCCATTTCCAGTGTTAGCCTTTAGGTTGTATTGTAGTTATTTCAAATTCTCCATTGATGCAATTGGTATTTTTTCCTGGGTACAACACACCATCATATTCAATTTCATACCAATAATTATGTTTAATTTTGGATAATGGTTGAAAAGGTATTTTGCCATCAGAAGATAACAAAAATCCTTCAGGTTTTTTATTTTCAACTTTAATACAGTGATATTTTTTAATACCTTGTAATAATGGTGAATTGTCCCAAACCTATTGCATATTAAGTACTGAATTTCTTTCATTGATATTTGTTTCAGTAATTTCCTGAACATGAATGTTGGCTCCAGCCATTTTAGCAGCTTGTAGAAAATCTGCAACATTAACTACTAAACATTTAAGTTTTTTTCACTTGATTAAACACTTTTTTGAAACTTCCTCCTTGATGGTGCCATATATATATACAGACGTAATTAAAATTCTACCCATAAAAACAATAAATATACACTAGTTAATTATATTCAGAGGTGTTAAATAATCATAGACGGGTGTGTATATATATAAAAACACCCCATTGACCCAAAAAAATAATATTAGTATACATTAAAATGCCATTAAGAATACTTATCAAGCAACACTAGCTGTGACTCACATTACAAAATAAGATGTCTTTATTTCCGAATAAATTATTAAAAAAAAATAAAATTGGCTTATCTATTTTTAGTGCTATAAATAAGTAGGAGAAACGGTAACAATTTTTAAAATTTACAGCTATAAAAAGTTAAACATTGACAAAAATGAACTTTTTGTGACTCACATTACAAAAAAATTATTGACTATAAAAGTTAACCTCTCTCATTTATTTTAAATGCAAATTCTAAAATAATACTTTTATATTTGTTTTATAGCACAAATCTATCAAAGAAATATAATTACTCAGTAGAAACATGCTAAAACTTAGTAAAATACATATGTTTAAAATTGATTCAAAGCTCAGAAAAATTCATCAGAACATGTGCTCTTGAAACAAGTCTTCACATGAAATGAAAATAGTTAACCAGGTGTTGCCAGATTCTAATTTGTAAACTTCAATCTATATACAACACATACAAAATAAAGTTGAGTGGTTTCTTTTAATTTTTTTTACACTTTATTTCCATTGTTATGCGGAATTGCCCTGCTAATGAATACCATCCTTATCATATGACGAACTAGAATTACTATAATTGCACATAGCTGTAAATATTACTCAGTATAATAATGCAACTTCCTAATGACAATATAATACTTTAGTTTGAAGAAATGTGAATTCATTTATGGAACCAATCACTAAGCCTAATGATGATCGCCTATAAAATTTTAGATGAAAAAAAAATTCGTATTTTTAGTACACTAATAAAAGCGTTTTTTTTTTTTTTAATTTGTATTATATTAACGTGAAAACCAAATATTATGTTCACCGAAAAAGATGTTTTTATGATTCAAATTCGTTTATGAATCGTCTGTAATTTAAAAACAGATGAATCCCGGGGAACTCTAAGGTGGGAAAAACTCCAGCACCGCCCCTAACCCACAGTTCTGGAACAGCTTATGCCCATATACAGTCAAGTAATTCCGAAAGCTTAAAAAAAATGGCAAAGTTTTAACACAACTGGGTATTTGCTACTGCATTATACTTTTCAGTGCCTTGTGTCTTAGAGCGAAGTGAAAAAAACCCAGTCGAGTGTACAGACGACTTCCAGGCGCCGTTTAGAGGGTGGGGCAAATGGTGTGGAAGAAAGTTTTTCTGCGCTCGTACTTTTTTCTGCGTCCAACTTTATGTTTTTTGATGCATCCTCCGCATCCCTATCCCTTTTTTTACGACGTAGGGGTGGCACTTTTGTCAGGTTTTTGCTCAACCAGGCGAGAGTGTTTTCCGCATTGTTCCACCGAAATGAACATTAATTTTCTTCTTTTCAGGTTTGTGCCTTTTCTTTCTAGCTTTCACGGGTTTCTCTCCGTGATAAATTCATCTCCCTCTCTTCTTTTTTTTCTCTCCAGTCTCTTCTTTTTCGCTCTTCTAACATTTTTTTATTATTATTAATTTGCCTTCTAAAATATTTGCTGTAAAGTAGAGGCTGTCATAGGGGAAAGTTTGGAGAATCTTAATATGAATGGGCGCGGGAATTCATAATATGTGAATAAGTATTTGGAATTAGCTAATAAATTTTGCTCGCTATCTTTCCCTCTCTAAGAGGGAAGGGGAAAAAAAGCGGGCTAATTAATTATATCTTCTGTGTGATTCATGGGCCTCGTCTGCAAGTCAAGGAGTAATGAATTTATGCGCAATCATTATGCAATAATTGGATAAACTTACACTTGTTTACTTGCCTTGTTGTTGTATAAAGAGTTTCTCGATGCTTATGATTATCAGTAAGAGTCGTTTTGGTGAAGTGGCTTATAAATCAAATTGAGTATCTCTCTCTTTTGTTATGGTTTTTGTTTCTTAGAAACGCTACTGATTGATTATCTCAAATGTAGCATAAAGATTAAAATTTTCAATTACAATGATGGGAATAATTTTACTACAATTTCCAGTCGTTTGGTTTAACAAAGATTTAATGCAGAATAATTCTTGGCCCGACCTACATGGGATACCCATTATGTCTTTATATTTAATGAATTGTCTAAGCAGCGATTCATTTGTTAAATCAGAATGGAATTTTAATATTTGTACAAATTTTCCCTCCCGCTGACTTCTGACATGCTTTACACCCTTTGGCTAAACAGGGTCGGGGTGGACAAAAAAAAAAGAAACTAAAACCAGAATGGCCCTTGAGTTAAATAAGTATTTAAGTTTTAATTGTGAGAAGGAGCTTTTTCTCAGGTTTATCTTTTGGAAGTTTTGCAGCGTTTTCCTTGCATAAAAGCTAAAAGAAAAAAGAAAAGAAAAGAAAAAAAAGAAAAGAAAAAAAGAAGAAAAGAAAAAAAGAAGAAAAGAAAAAAAAAAGAAGAAAAGAAAAAAATAAAAGAAGAAAAGAAAAAAGAAAGGAAAATTTGTACTCTACTCGTCATGTTTACACGAATCCTCGATTTTTTATGTTTCATTTTTTATATACTAAATTTCTTATATCTTTGTTCAAAACTTTCTTTTCATTACGTATGCATTCGAAGAACAATTTCCAATCGAATTCCTTATTATAAATTTCCTTGTCATTATTTCTTTCTCAATTTACTTTCAGATAGCACTTTCTCGTGTTGAATCAAAATTTAATAAAATGTACATTTTAATTGATAATTAAGTTCTGAATATATAAAATTTTATATTGTCATCGGGAATACACAACTGTAAAAATTTTCATACCTCTACTGCATCTGGAAATTGAATGAAAAAATTGATTACAAAATTCTGTCTTTACAAACAAAAGCTCCCACCGGGAGTACACGGATGAGAAGCCACCCGATGAGTAAGCGGGTTCTGACTTCTCTGGTGGGTATAGTAATGCCGGGGCGCTGGATCCCCTACCAGTGATAGTACGTACCTCCTTCGGGAAAGGTCGGGCTGTGGCCGGCGATGGATACTAGGACTCCGGCCTCAGTACTCGTGCTATTGCAGCGACTATCATTCAGTTTTCCTTTATGCTACGGAAGGGATGGATGATCCAGGTTTCTAGATACAGATAAGTTAAACAAAAGCGTGTAATATACGTAATGACTTAGACATTTTCTATCTTTAAAATAAATCCTTATTTTCTCATCTTTAAACTAAATCCTTTTTAACGGCAGTTAATTTTTAATTACGAACGAATTACTTCTACTTCAATCCTATGATAAAAGCACTTCTACTTTAAAAAGACTCGCAAGGGTCGCACTATTTCTCGAGCCTCAACTTCGGTACTTTTCCCTTTTCGGTATTATAAAAACTCGCCGCGTCTGTGTAATTTCCTTCTCTTGTAATCATGTAAACACACTAAGCAAGTCACGCCGTTTTAGGCGTAATTCTTTGCTCCTGGCCATGGCTTTTATTATTTCAACAATCTTTTAAAAATCTTTATCATAGAGTACTCTACAACTAATTTGATTGTGCCTTACTTCTGGAATAAACAGTCTTGGCCTTAAACGACTGCATATTTTTTGAATTTGGATAAACACAACATCAATGGAAATGTTGTTCAATATATCAGTATTGTTCATAAATTTAAGACGAGTGAATAAAAATGTCTTTTGAATCCTATATAAGCCATCCTTTCTACTAACCGTCTATTCATATTTTTCATTCAAGCATTATTGTTGATCTTCCATAGTCGTATAAGTATTACGCATATTCGCTCATTTATTTACATTATTTACAATTTTTGCACTCATAAGGCCAAATCACTTTTGCAGTAACATTTCCATGCGTTTCATTTATTTAATGAATTTTCTGTTTTCGTCGATGCTGTTGATGGTAGTGTGGTTTAATGGTGCGAGAACCCATCTTCTTTCCCCCTCAAACTGCGCCAAACATATGGTTAAAATTTATCTGAAATCCTGTTTTTGTCGACCGTTAATTGATTGGGACATTTCTAGAACCATTTTTTCTTCAGCTGCTTTTCGTGATACAGACTTTATCTAAGTTATATATATGTAATAATCTCACTTAATTTTATTTCAAATTCTAATATTATATATTTAAAGTCTTGATGTATCCCAAAATCACTTTTCTTAAACTCCAGTTTGGTTCTATTTCCCGCGCTGGAGGTATATTAAATCTCTCGTTTTGGCATATTTATTACTAAAAGAATATTTTAATCGTTTCCACGCGCACACAAATCGCGAAATCAGCGACTCCTTGACGCCATGCATTTTCCCTAAAACGCTTACGTAATTTATTAAAAATAGCCAATATTTCCTTCACTTTGATCACGTGTTATATTGTTATTCCCTTATCTGAGAGAATCGGGGATTTTCTGTACACTTTTACTTAAAACTCCAACTAAGATGTTGGTATGTCCGCCACTCTCCAAAATATTTTTATAATAAAGCAAATAGGTTAACAACTTGGCTGTTTTATGACTGCAACAACGAAAACATTTTATATATGCAATAAAATTTAAATTTTTATCTTTCTTTAATCAATTTTAACGATGCATCATTTTTAATTACTTCTACTTCTATCGTAATAAGCACACTTCGAGTTACGAGTCCTTCCGGGAAAATTCCCTTTTTCTCTGGGTACTTAAACTTTCTGCGCATTCCTATCTGCCCTTTTTGATTTCAACATGTAACAGCGCGCCGCTTAGCGAGTTACCTCTTTAATTCTTGTCATTCAGTTAAAATATGATTCCTTCACTTACTGAAAACTAACCTAAATTATCCTCAATGATGGAATAAATGGATTGAATCAGCAAACGTCTCTTCCTTGACCCAAATACTCTACACTTCATATTTAATAATGATGTATCATATATACTTATTTGTTCATGATTTTTAATAGTTTAAAGCATCTTCAACACACATTTTGTTTTCAAATTTATCATGAGTAAATTATTTTTTATAAGGAGTCGTAAAACGAAGAAAAATTTATTTCATCAGAGAATGTTTACAATATTTCTATATGAATATACTTTCTAACATTCTTAATCTTTCGTCGGGTGCATCT
>BGPR01005030.1:0-56157 GCA_013235015.1 Araneus ventricosus
TATTGAAAGTGTCAAACGATAACTTTACCCTTGGGTACTAAACTCAAAAGAAAAAGAAAGTAAATATTTATCATCGAAATAAGAATTGTGCTTACAAATAAACACAGCGACAGAAACACAAAATTCTTCTCCTTGCAAATAAACATTTGATAGAACTTAAAGAACGATTACAATCATACTAAAATTATCAAATACAATTTTTTAAATTCTCCATATTTTTAAATACAGTAAACATTTCTAGAATATTTTTTTCATTTGCTAGAAAATAAAAATATTTACATTTCATTTTTAATATGGGTAATTTCGTGCTGTGTTTAAAAATTAAACATACATCAATTATGCGAATATTTAATTTTCACTTATTTTTTGTGGACTCGAATGAATCTACCAAAACTGAAAGGAGAATAGAATAAGTATACAATCTCTATTTATATATTTTTAAAGAAAAGCGAAAACCTATGACATTTTTATGAAAAACATCATTACCGAGCTTATTTTAATTCTACATTTAATTGTTTGATATCATTATTTTCAAAATTTATCTAATTTCAGCGCAATACTTTTAGAATCTCAAAATTTGATTACATTTTAAAATTTTGAGTCAAAATGTAGCGAAATATTATTTAAACTTTTTGTTGCTGCATATAAACTTGGCAACAATGAATCGATGAAATTCGTTCAGATAATATTTTCTGAAGTTGTCACCATAAATAATCGAAATTACAAGATAAACGATTATCAGTGTAATAATACTGGAGTTTCTAATTTGCTCTGTGTTATACTGTTGTTTCATATAAGATTGACGTCCAGTTTTTAAGCTACACGAGGGCGGTTTTGGAACGGATTTCGTAATTTTAATCTTTCCATTTTAAATGTATCATTCTCCAAACTCCCACTCCACACTAACGTGAGGATATTATTTTCTGCTATAACTAGCAAGCATTGACTCTAGAAGTAGTTGAAATTTCAAGATAAAGGAACGTCAATGCTAGATTTCCAATTTACTCTTTGTCTACTCTCTGTTACAGCGTTGTTTTATATTAGATTATCATCAAGGTTTTAAGCTATAGGAAGGCAGTTTTGGAACATACCTCGTAATTTTGAATGTTGACCAATGACGAGAACAAATGAGTTGTCACGCCATTCTCCAAACTTCCACTCCACACCAACGAATAGTGGTCCAGTTTCGGTTTGTAGCGCGACATATATAGAAATTTCGAGGTAGGCAAATGGCTTTAATTTCTTGAGGGTCGGTAGAGAACCGCTTGGGACCCTGAAAGCCATAAATTGTTTTATATAAATACGCAGTCTAAGGGGGGTTCACGGAGGTTAAGGTTGAGTTAGGGAGAATCTTTCGAACACTTGAGTCTCGTTTCTGTGAGACTTCGTGTTTCATTTTGTAAAGTCTTAACCCCTTCAGACCTGGTATCCGTTATACCGGACACCAACTTTGAACAGCTCCTATTAATTCAATAATTGACGAAACTGCATGCTGTTTTTTTTAATTTGATTCTCGATTTTCTTAGAAATATAATCGTTGCAAGAATTTTTCGTTTTGGCATGGAATCATTTTAGTTTTTCCAAAAAAAAAATCGAGAAAATCATCGTCCTTCCCAAAATGAAGCTCGGTGGTGAATTTTGTTTTTCAAGTAATTTCTTGTTTTAATCCTTTTTTACCATTTAAAAGGCTTCTACAATATTTTATTACCCTTTGACAACCATTTTAAAGTGAAATTTGTGTGATTTTTTTTTTCTTTTTTTAGTTGAAATATTCCGTATTGTCCGGATGCCGCACACGGGATAACTTTTTTAATTTTTCATCTACAGGCTTGAAATTTCATTTATGCTTTAACCTTTGGAGTAGTACACAGTACGCCAAAGGAAGAAAAAAATATTCTAACTCCATTATTTCTAGAATCTCAAAATTTTATTACATTTTAAAGTTTTGAACCAACTTTTACATCTATAGCTAAAAGTTACTGCATGCAAATTTCGAATCAATGAAAATCATTTAGATAATATCGCTTCTGAAGTTTTCACAAGAAATAATCGAAATTACAAGAAGAACATCAATGTAATCAGGGCTGTCTTATCCAATGGACTTATTGGGCTAGAGCCGAGAGGCGACAATGATCCAAAGGCGCCAAATTTACTACACTGATTTTATTTAGTATTTTAGTTCTGTACCAGAATTTAGTTTAGTTATATTAACGTCCCTTTTTGAAGCAACGTGATGGCTATTTTGGGATGGACCTGGTCATTTTGAACCGTGGTCAGATAACGAGGACAACACCTGAGCTGGCACCTCCCTCTCCAAACTTCTGCACCAAACCAATGGGATTTGAACTAGAAATTATTCGATTATAATTTCAAATATGAAAAAGTTCAAATTTTTATTATATGAACTTTAAGGCGTTAATCAGAGAGAACAAGTGACTTTTTTCTCTCTCTCTTTTTGGTCTCAAATTATTTTATTTGGTAAGTATTTTCTGTATAGGTAGGTAAGACGATTGTAAGACTCTCTCCTTATATACTTCGTAAACGAAACAGTAAAAAAGTTGGCTTGCAAGTAAAGAATGGAATAAGGATATTAATTTTAATTTTTTATAAATGCTTTTACTGCAAATTGTAGCAGTAAAACAGTTCGTAATTTTCTTTTATAATTTTGAATTTAATTATATAATTGAAATATGTTTCTTAACTGTTTCTGCTTATTTCATTATTGATAATATTTAATGATATCAATTCAGATATGTGTCACGTTGTTAGCGAATCCTATGAAAATAAAATTATCAGCTTTGGGTTGTACTTTCAAGGAATTCAATTGAATGAAAAGACAGCATTAAAATGATTTGGAATTTAATTTGCTTTTATGTCGTAAATTACTTTTTTTTTGTCAGAGTTAAATATTGTTGCATATTTAAGTCCTTTTTTTTACTCTCATTTATATTACAAGATTCTGAGAAGTATGCAGAACAGAAATACGTTTTAGATGGAAAAAAATGAAACAATAATATTTTGGATTTTAGACAGTCATGGTTCTAACTTATCAGAGATTATTCACGTCTCTCCTTCCTGGCCTATCATCTATGCATCATATTTAATTCCATAGGTTTAGTTTAGTTTAGTTATATTAACGTCCCGTTTTGAAGCAACACGAGGGCTATTTTGGGACGGACCCATAATTTTGAACCACTGTCAGATGACGAGGATGACACCTGAGCTGGCACCCCCTCTCCAAACTTCCATGCCACACAACGGGAGGACGTTTTTGGCCACTACCTATGATTTAGCGTGCAACAGGCCCCATACACGACGGATCTTCAGTGGAATTGGGTTTCTTTATATATATTATGTATGCTAATCCAGAATGAAAACGACACTCTTCTATTTCTTATAGATTTTACTGACAATGTATGAAACGCCGGCAGTCTATAGAATGCCGGGCATTTTTAGGCAAAGAATGAAATATGATAATTATTATATACTTTCCATAGGCATTGTATATAATACCTAGCCATTGTATAGAATGACAAATGCTATTTAGGCAAAGTATGAAAAAGATCATAAGGCTCTATTATTTACAAGACGTGCATTCCTCAAAAATGAAAATGTTATTTTGAAAAAATAAAAATGCCATAAAAAATCTTTTATTCAAAATACGTAAAGTAAATTGAAAGTTACTCATATTGAAGTTTTTATCTTTTTTAGTAAAGAAAACAAAATAAAATGTGAACCTACATGTTACGTCAAGGAAGGAAATAATTTTATTTTGATTTGCACTTAATTTTATTTCATATAAAATCGAATGGACGATTTCTTTCATACTTTGCTGCTTTGTCATTTGGGTTTCAATAGAATGCCTAGGAAACGTGCGTGCCTTCCAGTTTTCTGCATTCTATATTCCGGCAACATGTGGATTGATTTGAACTTCAAATTTTCTTTAAAACATTTTCTGTAAAGCATGGTTCTTTCAAGGCATAATTGCGGCTCTTTTTATGTTAGTAAATAATATACGTATAAAAAATTAAATTTAATTTAACTACGATAAAAAAATCTTCACATGGTGTCATGAAAGCTTCAATTCAGCAACAAAATCTCATTAGAAACTTGATATTGTTCTTTTTTGTTAAGTATATATTTTAATTTTATTGTTCATACAAATTAAGCATATAAAATATTTGAAGTCCAAGCATACTGCCTGACGAAAGAAAAATGATAATTTATATGTAAGAATGTTTTAAATCACTTATTTTTACTTTAATAATTATATCTTATGATTATAATTACGGGCATTGTAAAATTCAAAATAGATAATTGAATTGCAGTGTATTTTGTTAACTTAAAAAAAGGAAAATTAAATAAATTTTAGCAAAAAAAAAAAATTATTTTAGACTCAATTTTCAAAATGCATATTTCACAGTTCGACTTGCAGACTTCCGGTCTCAAAAATTTTATTTTGATAAATATAATTCTAAAAATGGCTTTTTACGAAAAAAAAGTAGCCGAACCTGCCGTAAAGCATCCTATTATCATTTTGTTAGCGATAAGGAAACACGTTGAACGGTTTGTAACAGGAGCTTATTCACCCACCCCTCTTTGCTTATTCACGCGTAAACGAAATTACCCATATACGATTACAACTACATAGTAATACGCATGCCCTCTGATGATATCGTCAACATTATGTACAGAGGAAATTTTCCAAGATTCAGTCAGAGCGCATGCGTACAACGTTTTTTCAACTCTGAGAAGGCAATGCAGGGTAACAAGATACGTAGTCAAATCGCTTTCGCCGAGTTGCGATCAGCGACATCTAGTGTCGGAAGTCGATGTAAAAAACTTTTAGACGACCACGTTAAATGTCTATCGCAATTTGAAGTTAAAAATTACTTTGTTAAGGGAACCAGAAATATAAAATTATGCATAAGAGATTCATTTGAAATTATATTCCCAGTGAACGAGCTTGTTGCCGAAGGAGGCTAGTATATCCTAAATGAAAAGAAATTAGTGATAGGTTACAACAGCCAAAATTTTAATATTGTTAAAAAGTTTAGTTTCAAATTGAAAATCAGTGTTTAAGTGCATGATAGTTTTGAGAATTCTCAATGTAAAATTTTTTGAATAGGGATTATACCTTGTAATTAAACACATTTTTTTTCAGTGACAGTTCATTGACTGGTGGTTTTTATTTTCTGTGTACAGAATTCTTTTCTTCAGTCATATGAGAAGTATTAGCTAGATGCAAAAGTTTTTTGTTGTATTTATTAAATTTGATAAAAAATGTTTGAATCCAGTTCCTATAAAAACTGTAATCTGTTCATTATATTATTTTGTATTAGTAGTAATAGAAAAGTTTTATTTAAAATGTCTTAATTTTACAAAAAAAGTTTAAATTTGTTCAATATTTGTTAATGTATAGAACTGCATATTGTTATTGTATCATGTATATCTTTAGTGGTATGTGAAATTTAGGAACGGATTGTTTTTGCACTGTAACTTTGCAGGATATGCAAGATATGAAATTCACTCTACAGCTACTTTGTTGCAAACCTAAAGATTACCTAAAAATGAGCTGTTGTAGGAATGAAGAATAGGGATACTGTAATGGTATAGTACCTTTTAGAAAGGAATAATTACTCACAGCATGAATTTAAATGAAACCTTTTAGATTATACTGTTAGTTTTAAAAAAATCAGTTTATGTGTTAAAATTTTACACTTTTCAATATTTTTAACAACTTGGTATCTTTGGTTGATCAATATCTTTTTTTGCACAATTTTTTTCATCCATTTCTTATTATAAAAGTGGTTTTTTTTTTAATTACTGCTATTCTTTTTTTCCAGTGCTTGGTGGTAAATGTGCCATTGTTTTTGGAAAATATAGCTATCACCATTACATGCAAGATCATGTTAATGATAATGGTTGGGGTTGTGCTTATCGCTCCTTCCAGACAATAGTTTCATGGTTTAAATACCAAGGATATACAGACAGAAGTGTTCCAACTCATTCTGAAATTCAAGAGGTAATTCAACTGAAACATTTTTAATTTTAAAAATTTGGCATTTTTTTTTCACTAGTTCTGAATTTAGTTATGAAATCTGAATGAGACCATTTCTTTTAAATAAAATTCTTAAATTTTTAATTGTTTTAGAAATTTTATTTTTTCTGAAAATTGCTTATTGATTTCACTCTTACTTATGTTTATAAAATTGAAGGTGTTTTGTGGTTGCTATCTGAAATGACAATTTTTACATTTTATATATTTATAATATTGGATTTAATTAACAATTGTATTTTGTCTTGAAATATTGACCTATAACACACCTTAAATAATGGTTATCAATTCCAAATAAACCAGTATATTTGAAATTCAGAGGTTTCAAAAGCAGCGATTGCTATTATTTCTGTCAGATTCTCTAAAATGAAAAAATTATTGAGAAAACTACCTTGATTTTAAGCATTTCTTTAAAATTTTACAGATGAATATATTTTCTGAAATTTGTTTTGGTTAACCTTGTTTAGTGTTTCAGTTTCCTTCTTGAGATCATGAATAGAATTTTTGTTCGTACTTTTAGGCAAGGAATATTTTTGTTGGCAGATTGGAGTTGAGAGTGAAATAAGTTTTAAAGAGGCATTGATCTATAAGATCTGAAACCTGTTTGATTCATAAATCACTATGATACTGCTTCTTATAGCCTTTATAAAATATAATTAACCACTTCTCTATTTATACTGATTATGGCATGATCTTTGTTTTGTTCCTATTGTGATTTTTGCACACAATTGAAACAAACTGATATATTTTATAAATAAATATATCTAAGGAACTCTTTGTCATTTTGGAAAATTTAAATTTTGATGGGGTTTTATTTTTGTTAAATATTTCTTTGATTCTAAATGATGTTCAGGGAAATATTAGAAGTGTTAACCTTGAAATTAAAGTTTCATGGGATAATTTTCAGATTTGTGTAATCACTTTTTCATAACTAATATATTATTATTACTAATATAATAGCCCAGATCTGTCTCTCACGGATCCAGTAATGCTCTGATGTCACCAACAATAAAATTCGCGCCATAGCACTGCAAGACATTAAACAGCATTATTTCATTGTTAGAGCACCTAAATTTCAGTAATTTTCATTTTTAAAAAGTAATTGTAGTTCTAATTTCAAATTTAATAGCTCTAAAATAGTGAAATAAAATTTTCTATCGTTTGATATAAAACTTATCTCGCTATGATCAATAGTTCCCAAGAAATTTTAAATTATATTAATCATTTATTTCAAATTAATTTCCGTTTTTAAATAGAAAGTAGTGAATCACGTCAGTGATTTATCATGCACATGATATAGTTTGGACACCACAATTCTTCTGATTATTTATTGCAATCATGATGATATAATTTGATAATATTTTTTGGCAACGTTTGATAAGCAGAGAAGTGCTTTGTTCACATGGAATGTTGTTTACCAACAGGTTTTTTGAATAAAGAAATATGTAAATAAAAAAAATATTTCCTGTCAAAAGCATATATTTATTTTATTTGTTTTCAATCGATGTTAAACATTTCTCTCGCATATATCTATTTAAACATGTCAAATTTGACGGGAAATCTCTTGAATGAAGAGGCAATTTGCACCCATCATACCATGACAGGTGATTTTCTAGTTATTATATAATAATATAGCACATCATAAACTTTGATTTTATATAAAGATAAAATTAAAGTTTAAGTTGTACTTGTTTGTTGAATAAATATTAAAATTATTAAAATTTTTATAGGCTTTGGTAGAAATTGGGGATAAACCCCAAGCATTTGTTGGTTCCAAGAAATGGATTGGTTCCCAAGAAGTGAGCTTTTGCCTAGATCACTTAATTCAGGTATAATTGCTTTTTTTTTAATTCTTGGATTGATTTTATGATAGTTTAAATAACACATCTAGCTATTTTATCCAATTTCTTCTCATTGTTATTAATTTAACTACTGTTTACTTGCTTAAAATCTTTTAATATTGTTATTTTATGAGTACTATATGAAAAAGACAAAGATATTGAAATTGTCAAAAATTTGACCTCGAGATTTCATGAATCGACTCTTTTTATATATGCCTGAGTCTGACAAAATTATTTTTAGAATTATACCTCTTGGTGAACACAATAACTCAAAAACACAAGATGGGTGTAATTTGGTATATAATAGGTTTCTATCAAATTTTTGTAAAAATCCTCTTATGGGAAGTCTGTGTGTCCATCCTTCTGCATATAGGCATGAAATGCACAGAGCTAGAAGGATGAAATTTAGTGTATTGTTTTATCGTCAAAATTGTAGATATGTATCAAATTTGATAACTAATTCTGTCAATGGGCTGGCCATTTTGTAGTCGTTATATTTGTGTATATCTGACAAAGGGAGGACACGACTTGGGAAATTCACTTCGGGGTGATACTTTGCATATGAGTAGCATACCTTTTAGGGTGTTCGCCTATTAATCTAATAAAGTGCAATGGCCAGCCAATTTGGAGAAAATAGCCCTCAAACTTTGGGCACAGCTTATATACTAGTAAGTGATTACAAGAAGTTAGCGGCCGCATGGCTCAAGTGTTAGAGTTCTCGCTTAGTGTCTGCTTGGTCAGCAGTTTGATCCTGGCTGTGCTTTCTTTTCATTTTTTTCTCAAAATTATTTCAAATTAAATGAAAATTAAAAAATTTTTTAAGTTAAAATATTAATTATTTTTATGCATAAAATAACCATTCATATTATACTTGAATTAAAGTTAAAATTTAATTTATAAGCAATAAAATAATTATAAACACATCTTTAAAGGTGATAAATAATAACTTGCATCATCAAACTTTTTTGTTTATGCTTTATCATTCATGAATTTTAGAAATTCATTCTACATTTATTAATTAATTTTAAATTTATCTTTCATTTATTAATAGTAATTAAATATTTCTACATTTAATTACAAGAGCCAGAATGATAATTATCTTAAAAACATTGGAAACACAAAATATTTTGACATCTTGCACAATTAATAAATGTCGCTTTTTCATAAGAACAATGGTTCTTTAAGTGATTTTTGTGCGATTCCATCTTCAACTTCCGATACACTAGCAATATCTTTATTCATAGAATATTTAAACTATCTGTATTATGATAATTTAATTAAAAAATGATACAAAACTCTTCAAAATCCACAGTGAATAACCATGTTTGTACAGTTTCTAAAGGAATAAGAGTAGTAGAAGAATTTCATTCGATGGTAAGTAAAAACATATATCCATTTGTCACTTTTCAATCATTGAAATTTTAGACCATCTGCCTAAGCATTTAATAGATTAATAGCTGCTCTCTACTATTTACATTCGATCTTTCAAATATTGGACTGTCTGCATATATATTCAATGTATTAACATCTACTCTCTCCAGTGGCGAATCTGGGATTCGGGTCTGGGGGGGGGGGCGAGGTCATAAAAATTTTGTATCGTCGTGACGAATGTCAAACCTCGAGGCTAAAGTAAACCAAACTCTTTAACTTTACAGACTTGACTCACCTGACAATAAGAATCATAAAGAACAATACAATACTTTCTATATTTTAATGAAAATTACAATGAAATAACTAGCCAAAAAATGTCTTTGACCACGTCAAAGCTACAAGTACAAGTGGAATGACTACAAAAATAGGAAAATTTTCAAGTCTGTCAAGCCAGAAAGCAATGTTGAAACGTTTTTATTTTTTTTAAGAGGGAAATTAAGAAAAAAACAGTTATAATGATTTTAAATAATATCAAGAATTCTTGCTTGGCTCTTGGGGGGGGGCTGTAGCCCGATTGCCCCCCCCCCAAATTCGCCACTGACTCTTTCTTATTTCCACGATAAAGTAAAAATGAAGTATTTGTAAATATAAAAACCCATTAATTTAAAACTTTTGATGATTTTAAGATGACAAATTTAATTATAGTTATTATTTATTACCATTAAAGATGTATTTATAATTATTTTACTGCTTATAAATTTAAATTTTAACTATAATTCAAGTATCATATGAATGAGCATTTATTTTATGCATAAAAATAATTAACATTTTAATTTTTTTTTTAATATTTCATTTAATTTGAAATAATGTTGTAAAAAAAATGAAAAAGGCACAGCCAGGATTGAACTGTTGACCAAGCAGACAGTAGACGAGAACTCTGACACTTGAGCCATCCAGCGTGTAACAGCTTGTAATCACTTACTGGTATATAAGATGTGCTCAAAGTTTGAGGGCTATTTTCTCCGAATTGGCCACCCATTGCACTTTATTAGATTAATGGATGAGCACTCTTAAGGTATGCTACTAATATGCCAAGTTTCATCCCGAACTTAATTTCCCAAGTCGTGCCCTCCCCTTGTGAGTGTGGTAACTCAAAAACGTAATGACTTAGATAAATAAAATTTATTCTGTGGTCTTTGTAACCAAAGTTGTAGACCTATGTTAAATTTTGGTTGTAATTGGATGAAAGTGAGAGATCCAAAATGGATACTCAGTTTTCTTCACTATACTAGGAAGTTCAAAGCATGGCATATTGTGCTAGTATACAAAAAAATCAAGGAGGGAACACTCCTGCTTGTTATGAATTTAAGGAAGAGTTTTATACATATTTTCATTTTTTCCTCTTATAATTTTGACTAAGTAGATTATGTTGTTAAATTGTTATAATTTCGAAGTAGTTCTCTTTTATTATAGTGAACTGTTTTAATTATTATAGATTTGAAATAGTAATATAATAAATATTCTACTATAATTAATAATTTTAAATGTTACTTCATTGATTTCATGTAATAACAATACATTGATTTGAAAAATTATGGTGAAGTTACTGCTTCTAAAATTATGGTTAAAACTGTTATATGTATAACATAAATTATAAAAGAAATAAATAATGAAATTTTGTCTGTTCAGTTACAAAAATTAAACTGTACAATTGTATAGACCTTAGATAAAAGTAATTTTCATTATTGTTAAAGAATGTAAATTTCTTTCTGGTATTCTTCATCTGTTAAGTAATCAAATAGTTCAAAGTCTTGTTTCTTGATTTGCAAATGCCTCTGTAATATTTCGGCATATATTTGTTGGCTGAGGCTTCACAATTAGTGTTCAGGTACAATATGAAATTAAAAATTTTATATCTTAGATGTATAATCTTATGAAAGCTACAATAGAAACTTTAAATTTGTTAAAATTCATAGGTTCATTTTTTCTTTGATGGAAACTGGATGAAATTGTTTTCACACACTTTTATTTAACTTGATTTGTTTCACATTTGTAAAGATGTAGTCTATTTTTCCCTCACTTCCTGATGTGCTAGAATTTTAAAACTTTGTACACGTGTGTGTTCTGAATAACATTACAATATTTTAATACTTTCAGAACTTATTTATCAGTTAATTGATTGATATAATTAATTTTTGGTTTCAAATAAGAGGGTTTCCACCTGATGGTGATTCTGAGAATTGATTTCAAGATTCCATAATATTTATAGTAAAGAATTGTCAAGTAAAAAATAAAAAGTAGAAAATATTGAAATAAAAAAATTATACTTTTTAGTAATACTAATAAAAGTGTATTTTTAAAAGATGTTTTTATTAACGCATTGATTGCCATATGAATCAAATACAATTCACGCTACATTTTTTGATGCATCACATGAATCATATTTGCTTCACATTGAAATTTTTATATCACGCTGCATACCTCATCTGTAATTCATATTATATTTGATTGATGTACTTATGTGTAATGGAACAGGTTATGTAGTGTCATGAAAAGTACTTAAATTTGAAAACCATTTTTAAGCACCTTAAAAGTGCTTAATTTTTTTTAAAAAGTGCTTAATTTTCTCGAGAAATGCAAAGAAAACATTTTTTTTTTTGGTTTCCCCAGACGTTGAATACGATATCGAAAGCATAGTCATAAAGCTTTGTTTACTGGATGTAGCTAGAAAGAAAACCGCCGAAAGGGAAGAATTTGGGGAAGGAATCCTGAGTGAGATAGATCCAGGGGTTACACATGTTAAGATAATACTTATAGTCCAGTCAACGGAGGCCCAAAATGGGGATGAAAAAATCCATTAAATCATATAGTTTTGAAAATTGGTACACATGTTTGTGAGGAACTCCTAATGAACATACTGAAAGTCCCTGGTCCTGGGGGTGCGACTCGTGCAGCCATCTTGGATTTCATCCCCCTTTTTTTAATATCGAAAACTTTTCAGTTTTCAAATTACAATTGATTTAACAAATTAAAGTGCGTGAAATTCCCTATGAATACATGCATTTATTATTCTTCCACCTATAATAGTTTCTGAGATAATGGATTTCAAAGTTTGCCGCAATCTTCAATTTCATCTCCCTTTTTACATCTTTTTTTAATTTCTCAAAATTCCCTACAAATACATGCTTTTAATTTTCTTTTAGTTTTAATAGTTTCTGAGATATTTAAGAAAAACTTAAAAAGGGGAATGAAATCCAAAGATGGTAGCAAACTTTGAAGCCCATTATCTCGGCAACTATTAAAACTAAAACAAAAATAAAAGCACGCTTTGGTAAGGAATTTTACTTTCTTTAATTTGTTGTATCACGTTTGATTTGAAAACTAAATGATTTTTCGAGATATTCAAGAAAGACTGAGAAAAAGGGGATAAAATCCAAGATGGCGGCAAACTTTGAGACCTATTACCTCGGAAACTATTAAAGATAGAAGAAACATAAAGGCATGCATTTATAGGGAATTTTATGCTCATTAATTTTCTGATTACAACAAATTTGCAAATTGAATAGTTTTCGAGACATTAAAAAACACTTGAAAAAGGGGTATGAAATCCAAGATGGCAGCAAACTTTTAGACCCATTGCCTCGGAAATCATTAAAGCTAGAAGAAAAATAAAAGTATATTTTTGTATGGAGTTTTACACTCTTTAATTCATTAAATCATTCAGGGCCAGGGACTTTTGTAGGTTCATCAGGAGACCATTACGAACATGTGTACCAATTTTCAAAACTATATGATTTCATGTTTTTTTTCTCAAACCCATCATTGACTGGACTATTAATGAACTTTTTTATGCTCCCTTTTACTTCAACAGTGGGTAGCACTGTATATTGAAATACTGGAATGATTATCCCGAAGGGGCAAATTAACTGGTAATTTGTTAATATTAAGAAATGTTGAAAAAGGCAACATTTTTATTGTTAATCTTATAAAAGTTGATTTAATTTTCGATAATGACAGTTTGCATTATCATTTTTAATTTTTTGTAAAATCAAAAGTACATCCTTTATTTTACAATAGAAGACGTTGTGCAAATACGGAAATAAATATTAAAATTTAAAAAATACATAAAAAATATATTTTAAAATTTTTAATAAAAACTATGCATTATTATAAAACAGAAGTCATCATATGCTTAGAAAATATGCGAGTCGACGTATGCATGCATGTACGAAGGTACTTAATGTTTTTGGCTAAGGTGCTTCAAAAGCCTTTAAAAGTTCTTAATTTTTGCAGCAATTTCTCACTACACACCCTGTGGAAGTTTGGAATTCTTAAATAAACTTCTATAGTTTGTGCATAAGAATTTCAACTAAATAGATTAATACAATAGCAATGGTTCTAAATGTTTATTTTTAAGGTATGTCATTATAAATTGTTAGTCATGTATTTTTTGTTTTATGAAAAAATTGGTAAAAATAATAAAAAAGTAATAAATAGACATAAAAAAAGAAAGCTGAAATTATTAATAAACTACATCTGATAGATAGAACTTCTTCCTCAAGTCTTCTAACCAACATTGTTCTTTTTTGTAGTCTCCCATATTAGGACAATTCACAACAATATTTATGACTGAAAAATTTTACTCTACTGGACAAATCAGTGAATGCTTATAACTGTTTATATGCATGTAATAAATATACAAGCTTAAATCTGTCAGTGCAAATCGCATCTGCACCACTTGCTCCAATCAGTAAAGAAAGTTTGTATGGTGCACGTGCATTTTGTTTTTATCAAACTTACCTTTTCAGATGAATTAGATAAAATCAAATAATATATGATTATTTACTGTGAGTTTTACTAAATGTTAACAAAAAATAAATAAATAAAATATGTTGAAGTTGACCAAGGCATCACCGAATTTTTTAACATTATAGTGGTCAGTGTGTTAAATTTATTTAGTTAGGAAATTATACAAAATATTCTTGTCAATGTCAACCTTAATTCATTAGAAAATAATTAATTGCATAAGATATTGTTAAAATTATAAAAAATTAATTTCAAAATAATAAAGTATAAAATTATTAATAATTAAAAAAATTGCTTAATTTATAGAAATTCTGTTTGTTTATTAGGCTGCTGCAGAATGAATTTGAGAGAGAGTTAAAAATATTTTTGGCTTACTCTGTTCATGAACAATTATTTTGGCTTATCCAACATCGTGTTGGAGACTTTCACGTGGTTTTTGTGATTATTTAACATTTTTATCCTCTTAAGATTTATGTGTATTATGGTAGTAATCTGTAACATGTGCTTTTTTCTTTTCTGAATGAACATCCAGGTTCAGTCAAAAATCATGTTTGTTAGTTCAGGAGCAGAATTGGCAAATAAAGGTAGTGAATTATACTATCACTTTAGAGATCAAGGAACGCCTGTAATGATCGGTAAGATAGTTTTTTATAACTTATGTAGTACATTCTAGTAATGCATTATTTCTATAGTAGCATTCACATACGTTGTAGTATTTCTCATCTGCAGTAAGATGGCATTCTTATTGCAGAACAAGGAGAGATTAAACTTTCCATATATTACAGAATTTAAAAACATTTTAATATTCATTAACCTTGAATGAGATATATTATGCACTTTTATAAAATATTTTTATTCGCTGAACAAAATGGTCTTGGCTACTGCTAGCATTTTTCTGATTAATGCAAACAAATATTTTACAGAAATGATTGTAGAATGCAAAATATTAATATTTTGTGGGAATAATTTGTCACAAACATTAAGATTTTCAAACACTCAGTTCTTGCTTATTTCAGTATGGTTTGTTGTAATATAAATTAACAAAATTTAACTCTTTGAGGACAGCCACACTTTCAATGCTACCAACTGTGTGGCAGTAAAAAGCAATCACTAAATCAAAATATGAACTCAAATTCAAAACATATGAAATGATTTTATCCATTATTCAATGGAAATATTTGTATTTTTCATATTTTCTGCATAACTCTACATCTAATTAATGCATGTTCTTAAAATAAACGTATAGAAATACAATATACGGTAAATTCTTGATTATGTGCAGAATTCAATAGAACAGCACAGCAATCATAGCTAAGCCAATTCTGCAGATAATGTATATAGAAACTGTGTTTGAACAACTTTTATTTACAGTTTTAGGGGGGGGGGGCTTTACATAAAATATGAGTTAGCAAACTGTAGATTTTTGTACTTGCAAATTTATTGGGTTACTTTTTTTACAAAAATAAGTTTTCTTTCTTTTCTTTGTATGTGTTCTTATATTTTGTATGTGTGTTAAAACGCCTCTTTTTACTTACAATTGAAATTTTTTAAAGAAAAGGAAGACTGCGGATAATCGAGAGTTTACTGTACTTGGATCCTATTGTAGAAAGTTTATCTATTTAACAAACTTGCTATATCCTAGCTCATTAATTCATTTGAACTTTACCATTTCCGCTAATTGTTTAATACAAGTGGAAAAAGATACATTCTCTGTCCCCTCCCCCCATATTTTTTGTTTAATTTTATACTTGCTTTTTAACCCTTTCAAGACTGATCGTTTTAAAAATTGCATTGATTCAAATGTACTCATTCTTGAAATAGTTAATTATTCTGCTGTTTTCTGTACAATCAATTTATGAATAACTATATAATTTAGTTTGGAATAAAAAAAATGGACTGCACTATGTAAATTCTAAAATGTTGAGTTTATAAGTTTTTAAAAAATTTCTTATTGTCCTTGACAAGTTTAGTTGCGATTAATTTGAACACTTCTCTTTTATTGTATTAATAAATGATAACTTGATATAAATTTAAATTTTTATTCAGTTTTAACATTAATTGACTGTAACAAATTTCTTATATACTATAGCCTTTTGAGTACTTTGATGCTGTACATTCTTAATTTTCTCAACTTAAATAGTCAGTTACTTAAGATTTTTCCTTTATACAGTATAGCAGTGTTTCTCAACCTTTTTTGCACCATGCCCCACTTGAGTATTTCAAAAATTCTTATGCCCTCTATGTAACATATACATAATTTTTAATATTCAAAAATTGAATTGTTCACTAAAGATACTTAAATGATAAGTTTTGGGAAGAAATCATTAGGAAATTGTTGAGAAACACGGTAAATAAATTTTCAAAATATATAGTAGAGAACTGAAACTCAAGTACAGAATAATTTTAATAATAATAAATTTTCGTAATTTCACCATTTTTTAAAAGTTTGTGGGGATTAAAAGCTTTTATATATATTTTTGAAAATTGTTCAGCGAGTAGATATTAAAGTAAAACGTGCCATTTTGAACCGAAAATTTATATATTCTAGTTAAATCACAGTAGATGAATGCTTTTAAACTCTGGAAAAGTCCATTTTTGAATTGCCCCCCTGTGGGGCATGGGTCCCATATTGGGAAACACTCCAGTAATAGCATTTTAAGTTTATTATGCTAGAGATACAAATTTATTGTTGTATATAAATGAATCATTGATTGCAGAAACCACACGAGTCAATAATATCAAAATGATGGGAGCTCTTTAAAAAAAAAAGACAGGAGGTTGTCTTTTTCAAACAGCCCCGATATTAAAGGCGTAGGACTACTTGACTTGTGTGACTCTTTTGTTTCTCTTTGTTACTCGCGATACTATTTTGTTTCTCGAATTTACTCTCAATTCTCTTTTGTTTCTCTGATATACTAATGTACAGAAAATTGGCAAAATAAAATGAATTTAAGGTTACAATGAAAATTGTTTTATTTCTTAATAACATATATTACAATGAAGTGTAGGATCGGTCGACGATATGAAAAGTAACATAAGCAATTTAATAATTTTTTTGTAACTTCTGTTGCTATCCTTTATCTCTAAAATGAAGACATTAGTTATGTTTTTAACATATGTAGTTACTGAGATATAGAGGATCTCCCATATAACGTTTTTTGTGGCGTTTTGGAGTGTGAATCAAATTACTTCCTGAGACCCCAATGGGAGGAACTTAGTCCTACGTTAAACATTAATTTTTTTTAATATATTCTTTTTTTCCCTGGCAGATTTTATATCTATAATCTGATTTTATTTGACTTTTGTAATTTCTTCACTCTCTATGTAAATACCCCTTTAGAATGTGAAAAAGCATGAATGCAGTTTTGAAAAAAAATTGATTTTAGTGGTTTTTGCAATCAATGATACAAATATATGTAAACATTTAATGCTTTCTATCTGACACATGTTTATTATATGCTTAATAATGTAATATCTTGGAGAACTTTTATTAATCTCTAATCACCATTGCTGATAAATTGAGTAATTGTTAGAGAAAATTATTTGAACAGAATAAAATATATTAAACTTTGTTTTCTCAGTAACATCACTTTCATGAATCTGGGTGCTCTCTGGCCATGTAATGATGCTCTGTTATTACTAACTAATATTGCATTTTAAATAAACAAATAAAAGAAATAGGACTCCATTCATATTTGAAATTTCAAAAGAATCTACCAATTTTTTTACCTATCTATCATTCCAACTTTTCAGTAACATATTTCTTAGCTTATAACTACAGAATACAGCTGCGATTTATACTGTTAAAAAAATTAATGACCTAGTGATTTCTTTTGGAAGACATTTCTTTGAAATCGCAACATCTTATGTGAAATTGAAAACATTTGGATGACGATCTGATCTCTCGCAAGATGCACACATAATTCCATTTGCATTAAAAAGTAATAAACATTTAATGAAAAATTGTTGAAATTATGCTATTAACACAATATTATTATAATTATTTCATTGTGATTTCAATTTTCAAAATTTCATTGTATATGTAACTTTTTCTAAAATCATGAGCAAACACTTTAGTTCTACATCAGAATATCAAGTTTTATAGTCCCTGAACAATTTTTAAACATTCCAGATAACCCTTAGTCTCATATAACTTTCTTAAGCAATTCTTATTGCCTAGAGTGCTTGTTAAATGTTTGATCTAAGGACAAATTCCTACTCACTTTGATAACAGAGCATTGAATTTCATTTAGTGACTTCATAAGCATTTTTGTGTCAATGAGTTTCAAATAGTGATTAAATTTATAACAGCATTATATTCAAGTAGACTTTTTTTTATAGGTGGAGGAGTTCTAGCTCATACAATAATAGGAGTAGATTTCAACGAAGATACTGGAGATATTAAGTTCCTTATTTTAGATCCTCATTACACTGGCAGTGAGGATCTGCATACTGTTCTGAATAAGGCAAGTATCAAGTTTCTTTTTGTATTCTGTATCAGAAGTATGAAGACCAAAGTTGCTAATTATAATTCTATAAATTTAAGTTCGAGTACATATATGGATTGATGTGTGGGATGATGCTGAAATCCCTGTGCTGCATAAGTTTTTCATAATAAAAGTGTTTTTTGAAAAACACACTTTTATAAATGTACTAAAAAGTAGGTAATTTTTAATTGGAAATATGGACATCAAAAACAAAATCATGAAAGTTTTAAGACGCTAAAGGAAATAATTTTTATTGAATGCTTAGGAATTTTTTCGCATGCTATGCATTGTAGCCGACTTCTTTTATAGCATTCTTTTCAGTGCCTCACGCTTTTTTTGACGTTTATTTTTATTAGAAAAAATTAATTTCTTCTTTTATGTGCACTAATTAAAACTTATTATCAAAAACTTTATCTTGTAGTAAACTTGAGGAAAATTGATTTTCAGATGGCATCTCTCGTATTGAATCAAAACTAAATAAAATTAAGCTCTGAAAATATTGTTTTGTCATTGGGAACACATAACTGCCCAATATTTCAAAATTCTAGTATGTAAATAAGTGAAACTGGTTACAAAATTCCAATACAAAACAAGTTTAATTAAAGCATGCAATAAGAATGTGAACAATGTGTGTGTGGGTGTAGAAGGATTTCTTGTTTCATGAAGAAAAACTGCAATTCAGATGGTTATCATAACAACTTACTGGTTATATTTTTATGATGTATTCTGAATTTATAAGATGTACTTTGTTTCAATATGATGGTAGTTATTGTTTTCCTAACTAATGCACAGGATATTAAAATTATTGAATGCAAAAAAAGTACCCGTCGCCTCTCTTCTATTTTTAAAAATAATTAATTCTATTGAGCAACTATACGCTGTAGAAATTACAGTGTATGGAAATCATTACTACCGTTTCAATATTTATGGATGTGATCCAGAAATATTTAAAATCTGGATATTCAGTGTTTTGAATAATAAAGAGATCTATATTTGAAATAAATTATCTTCATGGAGTTTTTTTCCCAAGAGAAAATGAAAAAAATTGATTTCAACATTTTCTCACGAAACAATGTGCTTGCTTTCTCAAATGCTTCAATTTAACTACTTACCTGTTAAAAGAAGTAGATTTAATCAGGAGGACAAGCATTTCGATTGTTTTCATTTTATTTATTTTGTATAAACTCTAAAATATGTAAGGGTATGAGAGAGAGAGAGAAAAGGAACATAAGAGATGTTATAATTTTTAACATGAAAAGAAAAATTCCAACCGTAAAAACGGTTAAAAATTGGATTATTGCACTTGAAACTGAATCTTTTTGATGCTAATAAAATTAAATATTTTTGATTTAAAAATTCAATATACCTATATAAAGAACTTTATATGTTAGATGCTGCACAACATGCAATACAATAAATCATTTTTAAATTCTATACGTTTAAGACTTGTTTCACTCTATTTAATATGTATCATTAATGTATTTCTGTAATACTTTATTATTTAAAATGTTAATAATTTTGTAATTCACCTATATCTATTGAATATTGATTAGAGGAACAGCTAATTTGCCGTATTTATGTTTATTACTGAAACATTTGATCTATTTAGCTATGGTCCTTATTTTTCACTTTAATCAAGATGACAGTGCATGAAAAGACAAATACGAGATATGTTTTATGAAAGCGCATCTTCCTCCCAATAATAATAATAAAAGCAATTCACGATAACTACTTCTGCTTGCAAAAACAAATTTCATGCCAGAAGAAACAAGTATGCATGCTTTCAATATACTTAAAGAGAAGACCTTTATTTTAAAAGCCGATTCTAGGCAATAAGTGTTTTTCATATGGAACAGAGAGTATATTTGTTTTGTTCAAGAACATTTCTGGCAAGCCTGGATTTATGAAAATTTATCTTTGGGTTACTTTCTAATATTATTCTACAAATAACTGAAGTCGCGTTAAAATACTTAATCATCCACTTAATGATGCTCATAACATTCTGTGTCTCGGATTATAAAATCTTTTAACTGATGGATTCTCTACATATCCTATTCAATCAAAATTGTGAAAATTCAGAGGGAAAAAAGGCTTCTAGATAGATATTCTTTTTAAGTTGAAAATGAATTGGATTGATTCACACAATATTCTAAAAGTTTTATTTTGCATTGCATGTATTTATAATAAATGTTTTTACATTATTTAATTTTTAAAACAGGGATGGTGTGGATGGAAAGGCATTCAATTTTGGGATCAGACTGCTTTCTATAATCTCTGTCTGCCTCAAAGACCTCTTGAAATATAAAGGTATTGAAGCAAATTTTTAAGGAAATGTAAATACCGCAGATCCAAAAGTTGTCTAAAATACTTACATTTATTGCTAGAATGTTTATTTAAAGGATGTACAGTTTATTTTGCACTGGAAGTTAATCAACAATAAAGTATTTTTTATACATATTTTAGTCCTGGTGTTACTTTGCAGAAAAAGATTTTATTAATTCAATTACAATAAAAACAAAAGAATTAAAAATCAAAATGTGAACCACACAAATGGTAATTTCTTAGTGCCTTAAATCATACTGCACAAAACAATCTCCAGGTATACTCACGAATATTGAACATGACTTGCCCAACTAACCTAAAATGATTACAAAATGCTAAAGAGAATAAACAACCAGTCGGGAACCAACTGCATTGTTTGGAATTTGAACATCTTTAGAAAAAGTGTCCAAGCTTGAATGAATTAAGATTTGATAACAAGCAAACAGCTTTATTTACTTTTTCCCACATTCACCACTAAATTTACAATTGGATACCCATGATTTTCTGTACAAGCATTTATCTTCATTGGCTTCTATACAGCAAATGATACTGTCATTTAACAAATTCTGTAGCCTTGAGTGTATTAATACTGGAAAATGTTTTCACACTGTACACACTTCATGAAAAAGAATATATATGATGAGAATTTGTCTACACATGTTACCAATATACATTTAGAAATTTGAGAACAATTAATACATGCTTGAGGAGAAAAATAAATTAAGTTCCAATTTTGTAGTGGGAATTTCATACTAATTGAATCCAGGCTAAGGTGTCATAAAAGAGTGCCATTTTCAAAAACTGATCATGCATTGTTGCTGGAGTACACGGAAAAAGTATTTCAAGAGTAAAAGTCTTTGTTGAAAGCACAGGTATATAGGTACTCGATTGCACGGTGTTATTCTACAATATGCACAACAGTTAACAGTCAGAAATGACTGCATTTCCAGCGTATTTGTCCACGAAACTCAGAACTCTAAATCTATAACACTAGGTCTAACTTTTAAAAAGTTAGAAACAAAAGATGCTAGTCTAGAACGAGTAAACCTGGAGCAGTACTTTTTTAAAAAGACAAATCAATTTACTACAATTTTTTTTCCCAATAAAGTAAAAACATGAATGACAAAAGGAACCAAAAATGTTCAAGAAATAAAATATACAATGATTGGTGTGTACAGGATTCCTTTTTCTTTAAATAAAAAAAATTTAGGTAACAATTTCCACTAATATTGAACAATACAACACAATATACAAATTGATGAGTATCCTAAAATGTTTGGGAGAAATATAGGGTACTTTAACATACCTTATTATATATAAAAAGTATAAGCTGGGTTTTGGGGTAATTTTTCACATTGCAAACAAAATACATATACATAACACAATTCACGACCTTGCAGTCACCTGCAACGTGGTCACGTACGGCATAAAAGTTTTGACGTGTTCATTGCAAAGCACACAAGGCCACACCCATACAAACGAGCACTAAGTGCGGACACCACTGGAAATCTTTCCTCCACTGGCGAAGGGCTAAAAAGGGTTATTTCTAAGAATCTTTCTTTGGTTCCTTTTCTTCGTCATCATTAAAATTTAACCAGCTCTGTTCCACAATGGTCGCAACCCTCTTCTCGTACTCTCGGCGATTTTCTTGATAAAGCTGAGCAGCTAGACTATTTGCAGGGCTATTAGGATTTGGCTCATCCAATAGAGACTGCAGAAAGAAAACAATAGATTAGTCTAGAGTCATCTCGGTGCATTCATAAGACATTATATAAGAACACACAATCAAGGATAAGAATATTCATGCAATGCAATCCCATCTATATAAGACAACCTCCCATGCTTAAAAAAAATTTCCTCAAGCATTACAGCTGTATTAAGATTTTTCCAAATAAAAATTACACAAAACTAGTTATCTTAAGCTTTTAATATGGATAAAATTTATATATCTCTGATATTATTTGCTATTATTTTTTATTATTATTTTGCCTTCTGAAACATTTTTAATTTGGTATGGTTTAATGGTAAAAGTGTTATTTTAAAGATATTGCAAAATGTGTTCAAAATAATGTGCAAATGCAAACCCCTTCTCTTCGAATAGCTCAATATATATAACTAGGGGCTTTGAAGTATTGAGTAGCCACTACTAAACTCCACAATTTGATAACATCTTGGAGGTTTTTTTTTTTAATTTAAAAAACAACCCACCTTGAAAATCAAAAACATTCTTTCTGGATATTGAAGCACAGTTTAACAATATCACACAGTTTTCAGATTAACAACGTGATACCTTAAGTATTTGCATGCATTACTCTTCTAAATCTAATTTCACGTAAGAATTAAGAGATTCTATAAACATTATAGCAAAATCTTTTTAATTAATGCTATTAGTTTTATGACCAAATCTATGAAGTTTAACTCAGGCATCTAAATTTCATATCTAATAAAACAGTGGATACTTTCAATTAAAATTGTATTCTCCGCTATATTTCTGAAATGTTCTCTCAACTTAAGTATTTGTTGTAGCTCACAACTTCTCTAAATCCAGTATTAAATTAAGTGTAGCCTTTGAAAATCTCCCCTTGTCCACAGATCCAATTTACTTAGGATTATTTAATAATTCACAGGACGACTTCTTCAATCAACATGACTACAGAAGAATTTCTTAACCATCAAAGTATTTGAATATCATACTTCTTTCGTCAAGGAAGATTTCTTTCCTTTATTTTTTCCCCCCAACATCTCAGACTGTCACACATTATTCTTTGAAATCAAAATCTAGATGTTAGTCATCAGAAATGATATATATTTCTAATGAAAAAGTAAATTTTATTCTAAAATAGCTTAAAATTAAAATCCCTAACACTTTTTAAAAATGTTTAAATAGAATAAGCAATTAATCATATTCCCTAGTTAGCAGAATAATTTGCAAGCATCAATGACGCTTCAAGAAATCATTAATTACATAAAATTTATTAAATATTTAAGTAAAACAAAAGGCACAACACACAAAAATAAAGTGCTGAAATTAAACTATACAAAAGCAGGAAATGTAATCAATGCCAGGATTTTATCGAAATTATTTTAGTTATTAAAAATATAAATATTTCACCTGTATAGATGTCAATATAGCAGATACATCATATGTAGGACTCCACCGGTTTTGAAGAATGTCCAAACAAATACTACCATCTGCATATACTAGAAGAGAAATTTCAATGTGAGCTTATAAGAAATAAATAACAGAACAACACAATAAAAGCATTACTTAAGATACAGATTCTAACTTCCAGAGAATATGTATAATTACATCGAAACCATCAACACAAACAATTTTGAACAATAGTGAAAATGCCATAAAGGTAATGCAATTTTTTACACACAGAAAACAATTTAATTTTTGACAGAAGATTAAGGTTTTACATTAGAGAATAAGTAGGCACATTTATGTAGATTTTTAAAATATTCTCAAAGCAAGAGTCCGTACGATTTTAATTTCAAGGCAGGTAAGGAAATTGAAAATAATTTGTCAAAAGAATTACTCTTTATAAAGCATTGTATTGAACATTTGTCATAAAAAGAGTAAATGAAAGCACATACCAAGTTATTAAGGGTTTTTATCCCAGCTTTTGCATCAAAATAAAATGTGATGCATATTTTAATCATGACTGTCTAAAAGAAACTAGTCATAGTTTGCAAAAGATATTTCTTTGGAAAAGTAGCAAGGCATAACAAAAGGTTAAAAAACACTATTATAGGATGAAATTTTGACCGCAAGGTAATGCTTTAATACAATATGCCAGATCATCTATATAGTATGAAAATGAATCCAGCAATAGAATTATCATATATTTAATTAATGACTTAATTAAATATGATAATTTGAAATATTAAAATTTAAACATTAAAAGCAAAGAATAATGTTCTAGGGTGGGATGGGATAGACAATATTTTCAGGCACATTCAGCTGGTTATCTTTGAAAGAATGTTTTGGAATTAAAAACAATTATAAAATACTAGCCCTATCATTCTTTACTTTATTTTGTGATCATTTAAACTTGAATATCTATTTATTTAGCCTACTTATATAAATATGCTTGCTCACATTTAGGAATACCAGTTTTGAAGATTAATTACAGAAACTCATTCATATGCCTAAGAATTTAAAAGGAATCAATAAATATAAAAAAAACTGAGCTTTGAATTTTAAATAAATAAATAAGGGAAAATTATCATTTATTCAACTTATTAATGAAAAATGCTTTTTGCTAAACTTTTTTTAACAATGAGACTTGGAAAGAGAAAAAAATCTACACATTTGATTTGTCAGATAAATCTTTTATACAGGATGAGATGTCAGATTTAAATGCACAACTTCCACATATATAATAGATGTAAGAACCTGAGCCTTGAACTTGCAATCCTCCTACAAAGTTCTGCCAGCAGATTTTAACAGTCCTATAGTATACACAAGGTTCCCACTTATATCCGTTACACCTCCCCTTAACTTCTAAACAGTGACAGCTTAGGCCATAAAGTTGGTGTCTAGGTATAGTAAAAAGGCTATGCGCTATTCAATGAGACAACTTACAATGCCATCTATCGGCAAATTTTGGAATTAGTGATCCTATCTTGTAAACGGTGAAAGATACAAGAAAACAGTCAATAAGTTGTAGAGCACTCTATTTAGTACGAAAAGATACCTTGCACACATTAATACTCAAAACAGAATGCAAAAAATTAACATTTGTTTGGTCACGATTTCAAAAATTGTCATGTCATAAAGAGTGGAAGAAAGAAACCGAGACACGTCCCTGTCTTCTGGATCATTTATTTATATTGCTGAAAATGCTCTCCATTAGCCACTATATACATTTGCACTCTGGACTGGATTTCTCGCTGCACATTGTGCAATATGGCAGGTGTTACGGAGGCACAAGCATCCGTAACGCGTTGTTAAAGATCCTGCAATGTTGACGGAGGGGTTGCATATACCTGCCCTTTTATGTTTCCCCATAAAAAGGTCTTTTCTTGCTTCGCTTGTGTTTCACGACACCATAGTGTTGAAAATCGCAAACAAATGTTCATTTTTTACATTCTGTTTTGAGTAGTAATGTGCGCAAGGTATCTTTTCGTACTAAATTGAGAGTGTTCTACAACCTTCTAATTGACTTTTTTCTCGTATCTTTTACCGCTTACGAGATAGGACCACTAATTCCAAAATTTGCTGATAGATGGCGTTGTAATTTATCTCATGGAGTAGCACATAGCCTTTTTATTATACCTAGACACCAACTTTATGGCCTAAGCTGTCAAGAGTTTAGAAATTAAAGGGGGGGGGGGTAACGGATATAAGTGGGAACCCTGTATATTGACTTCGTCCGAAACCCGACACAGATCTACATTTCTGGTATCGGGACCACACATAACAAATTTCATTTATAAAGCTTGATGCATTTTTAGCTATAATATTTACACATAGATGAATAAACAGACTGACTGACCACCAACCATTTGTTGGATTTGGTCCAAAATTTGAAAGAGGTCCTACAACATACGCCAAATTTCAACCATATAGCTTGTTTCATTTTTGAGTTATCATGTTCACATGGATATTGATGATAAGATAGACTTTCGCGTAGATGTACTTCACATAAAATTTGAAAGTTATCTACAATTTCAGTGCAAATACCACATATACCAATTTTCCTCTGTATAGTTTGTTGTGTTCTTGTCCCAAGACAAACATAATTCAAAAAAAAAAAAAAAAAAATCCCCCCAACTTTGATAGATCTAAAATTTGGAGATTCATCAATGCTTGTCATGAATGTTACACTCTAAAAAAAATTCAGCATTCAAACGGTAATTTACTTACACAACTAAATATACGAGAGTTGTACAATCTACTTACCATTAGGATGAAACATTTTAGATACGAATCGCACTGTGGGAGGCTTATTTGGGTACTCTTCAGTAAATTCTAGCGTTAGCTTAAAGGTACCATCTTCAAATGGAGTATCATGAGGTCTGAAACAAAAAAATATTGAATTTAGTATCACATTTTCATTTTATTTTCTTAACATACAAAAAACAAGATAAACATTCAGTTATAATTTTAAATGATAACATCAGTTATAACTTTTATATCTATAGTCTTTGTCATTCAACTCGTAAATATCAATTAGCAAATGAAAGACGAAGAGTTTGAAATTGGCAAAATTATATGGGACCATGACAAACAATCTTATACTGAATATGTACGATAACCATTGAATTGATAGAAATTCAGAAAGCAAAGAAACAGTGCATCATTTTTACTTTTAACAGCCATGAGTTACAAAGACAGCAAATATTAATCTACTGCTGCACATGATGGCTATTAGCAATCCAATTTTCCCATCGAAAAGTATGTGCAAAAACTAAAAGTATGTAGCAATGGGTTAAAAGAGAAAATTCTATACAATCTTTAGATGCAAAATAATTGCAAAAATTATCGTTTTCCAATATTTCTGGTACGACATGACAATATTTTTTCAGCCACAAGACAAATTACATAAAGTCGATTTCTAAAAGAAGATAATCTGTATTTTTTAACAAGATATATTTTTTTAGTTGCATGAATCTTACCTGCAAAAATATTCTGAGTATTAATAATACAGACAGTTAAAAAATGCTGTTGTATGAGATCTGCTCTCATTTGTCTCTTCCTACTTTCACTACAAAAGATGCAGACAGTTTACAAGAATTCTTTTTCATAATTCAAATCTTACTATAAAGAATAATTCTGGAACACAAGATAGCCAGTCCTGATGAAACACAAATGCAAAAATTCACTGTACAAAATATAAAGATCAAGGAAATAAAAAATAATAATTCATCTCATTAAAAAAAAAAAAAAAACCCTTCAAGCATGCTAAAACTACAATTCCTTCCTATTGGCCCTCAATTTTTCAAAAAACGCAAAATTTTAACTTTAAAAAATAAATTTATGCAATGATGCATATAATTTAAGAGAATATCTGAATAAATTCTTATAAATAGTTAAACAAATGAAGAAATTTGATATAAGGTATTAGTATCCATACTCCCAACAAAATATACCTATCACCTATTTCTAGTGTTTGAAATTAAAGCGAATTACATAAAATCAAAATTTGATGAAATATATTATGTGACGAAATTTTACAACTAAGAATAATATGTTTTGCTTAACATTGTGTAATAATCAGTAGAATTAATAAGTTTATATTATCGGAAATAATTAACTGATAAGATACAATAACTTTTTTTTTATATAATAGAACATTAAAAAAAATTAGGCTGAATTAAAAGTTGGGAATTTCCCAGTTTTTGAACTTAGGCAAAACTTGATTTCAACAAAACTTTTACATAACAATTCTTCTACTACAACAATTAAAAGAAAAGTGAGTAACTTTAATTTCTTCTTAAGGTCATATCGCATTGCTGCTAAAAATTAAGGGAATATTCACTTTTGGTAGATTATCTTCAGAATTACTGGGGACATTTTAATAAAATTAGATATGTACACAGGTTGATATAATAATATTGCAACATTCACAGTAGAAATACACAATTGTGCATAAAACTCATCAGTGCAGGAAGATCTAAAATAAGAGATTATAATATTTCATAAAAAAAAAGGGGGAGTAATAGGAATTATAGTCTTCTATTATTGTTCTCTTGGAAGGGAATTAACAACTGACTTTCTCAATCCTGAAACAGCATTGGTAGAGGACTGCGGCTGATATCCACAGGAACTCATCAACTACCTTATTTCCAGTAATGTGAGAGCTATTCAATATTGCAATTTTTGTTTTAGACCTTTGTGTTGATGAGTCATATAAATGATTGTTTATGTGCATCATAATTGTTCTGAGGTTATAATGATTTTTAGTACTAAAATAACCTATGTGCATATCCAATTTCAATAAAATATGTTCAGTAGTTCTGGTGATAATCATCTAAAGTGAAAATTTTCGGAACTTTCAACATAGTGTATTTAATGAAAAGTACTAAATGAAACTTCAAAAAATTGCCATTTCTTTTCGTATGACTTTACCTTCTGCACCCATAAACCTGCTCTCAACAAAGTCCCTTAATGAAGCTAATTCCGACCAACAGGGTATTAGCGAACAAAGTAAGACGACAGCAACAAATACATTGAACCCCACTTTAACAAACTGCAATTTCACAGATGGAGTTAGATGACCGACCGAGGTAAGGGTGTGATTTGCGCAACTTTTGACACTTCTCTTCCATTTTTCTGTACTCGTGAGTTACGTAAACTCCAACCTATGTAGGACTGAACCTTCCCAGAGAAAAGATTTAAAAAAAAAACGACGGCGCTGGGCCAAGTTGATGTCGGATCTGGCAGCCCAAACACAGAAGTAAATAGCATGCCTTTCCGAAAGTCTGAAAAATATTACGCAAGCTCGTAGCAACAAACAACGCCATGACTCAAGGACAGGTGTGTAACAAGTTCCTTCCCCTCTTCTTACTGATACTTCCGAGTTGATGTGCCCACGAAAACGAATATCAATCAGCCACAAGCAAATCAACTTTAAGAGACACATTTTATCACGAAAGTCATTAAGTTTAAAAAAACATTAAACCAGCGGAAGTGTTTGTTGTGGGTTGAAATTTGATTTAAAAAGGGTTTGGGGGGGATTTTCAGCTACAAAGCCTATTATCCCCTATTCATTCCAAAGTTATTTTTAATCCGTAATTAAAAAAAGACACGAAATTTCCATCAAAAGATGGGCTAAATTATTGCCGATCTGATTCGGTCAAAAAAAAAGCGCCTTCCTAGAAAGGCCTCCATATTCTTTTGTTGTGGGTTTTATGGCGCAACAGCCATATTAGGAAAACAAAAACATTCTAAATTAAAGATAAGTTAAAACAAAGAAAATTTAAAGGCACTTGATAGCCATAATAAATACAAGAAAGTCACAAAATTAAAAAAAAAAACACCCCAAAAAAAATTCAACTCAAATGGGAGCACAAAACCATATATCTTTAAGACATGGGAATAAGTTAGAATATGGAGGACCACCAAGGAAGTATGCATCTCACCAAAATGATTCCATATACGAATATTAAAATCGGGATATTCTGCAAGAATGTGTCAGATAAAATCGATTTGCAAGCAGAACACATGGGGTAAGGATCCATATAACAAATGTTTTGTGTGTGAAGAATGTATGGCCGATACGCAGCCTAAATCAGCGGAAGTGTTCTCCTCTCGACTTTCTCGTATATTAGCACAATATAATGCGTTTCAATAATTCAATTTACTGCATTTCTAATGGGAAGAAACGGAGATGCTTAACTTCAGACGCAAATTGTCTTTGAACACCCCTCCCCACCCCCGCTCTCCTTTTTCGAGGACAATGGAATCCAGGGGAAATGTTTACGAAATACATTTCCTTGTATAGTAATATACTTAACGAAATATACTTTTAAAAGTCTGCAATCGAATAAGTTTGCAAACCTTGTTCGAGTATTTTCAACTTTTCCCTTAACAATATTCTTTCATAAAGAAAAGTCGCATTGAAAATAATCCGAGTTTAAACAATGATCTCCCAGAATGCAATAACTTCCAATAGATGAAATTTTTTAATTTTCAAAAAATCCCCCCCCCCCCCCAAAAAAAAAGTATTAAAAAATGCCTTCTGTCCTTCAGGGAAAAATACTATTTCAAGCGAAGTGCGCCTAAACTTTCCAAAGTTGAAAAACAAAACGAAAATATGTTTTTCGCGGAATAAGTAAAATGAATAGCATTAGAAGATTCCTTACCCACCTAAGTAACAGAGCATTAAAAATTCCAACGACACCGTCGCAGTGACGGAATGAAAACGAATAGGCGAGTTTTCTGGATTACGAAAAACTGGTTCACATTTCATAAGGAAGAGAGAAGGTAATCCAGTTTCATTATGTGATTTATGATCGACTTCAATCCACAGTAACACGACGAGACGGATTTAAGAACGCAACCCGAGTGGGAAAAGACTTCATTGATGTCACGCACCTTGACAACGAAGGTCGCATGCGTTACGCAAGCCAACGAAGGGCGTCAACACACAACGCTCAGAGAGAGGCACTCAAAATAAACCAAGGAAGAGGACGTCAAGGGTTGAAATTAAAACGATACGGAATAAGAGGCAGCCAGCTCTGCAGCTCGAGTGAATATGACCGCAGAAAACTGTTCTAGGTCATCCAGTTTAATATGCAAATTCAGTTCTGAGGATTAACAGAGAGGGAGATAGGATGAAGTTTTCGATGAAACTGCTCAAGGTAGATACAGGAATTTGTACAAAAAAAAATCTATTTGGAACAGTACCAAGATGGTAATGCGTCTCAAAAAAAAAAAAAAAAAAACCCAGCCCACACGAACAAAGAAGAAACCACACAAGTCCAGCCGAACCTTTGTTTAAAATGAGTCATCGCGAGTACTGTTCGGTTTACTTACATTCCAATTCCAATTTCTTTACAATAAGCACGTTACTAATTAAAGCAAATACACAGTAATAAAAGGTTGCCTAAATGCTACAACAGGAGACTGAATTACAGAGAACCAAGTTAAAAATAAAAATGATTTAGTAGATCACCTTTCAATTACGTTTATTTCTCAAAATAGCAAAATAATTGTTAATTTTTGGACAAGATCTACTTTCCTTAATCAATTTTTTTCCCGAAAAAAAATGCACGTTTATAAATTCTTGGAACTATTACAGTCGAAGCATCGGAACAGAAGAATTCAATATTTCTTTTTTCCTTCAAGATGCGAAAATAAAATCGGTCATCAATCCAGCTTTTCTTTTTACGACAGAAGCTAAAGCGACATCGGTTGATGTATAGGAAGTTATTATGTCATGGCTGCATCCTTAGAAATGCCGTACTTGGCTTTCAGAAAAACAGCGTTCAAGCACGATAAAAACTGAAACTAGTTACACAGAAAGATTTGCAGCTCACTTATCTAAGGATAGTTCATTTAAGAATACGAAATGACCTTTATTGGATTTCACTGGAAACCGTCGAAAATTTCATTACATCTAAGGTACAATTATATTGTTTATTAAAATAAGTAGGCTATAAAATCAGGATGTATATATCACGCTCCAAGGAATTGGAGGAAAAGAAAAAACAAAACAAAAAAACCTCATGAACTTATTTAAAATTGATTGACGATTTTATTTTTTCTTCACTAAATTATTCTTACAAAAAGGCTTTCTTTCAATGAAACGAACCTTATTAAACTAACATCTGTGTGTACAACAACTTTATAAATAAAATGGAAATGAGGCGAAAAAGTTTAAAAACGCCTCCATAAACCACTTTGCAGAGAAGAAATCTGTTCTTGTCAATGAACAACAAAATTTCTTTATGCGCTACATAATTTTTCAATTTGATTATAACAGATGGAAAGCGATTTCATTCTTATAATTAATGATTAAGAATAAAAAATAACTGATTAAAGTAAAACTGATTACAAACTCATAATAGATGGCTAAAGGTTTCCAAAAAGTGGTAAAAATTCCAAAAATGCACTATTCTTAATTTTAATGTAATTAAATTAATTTCCAAATGCAATACACAGTGTCGTTCTGTATCTCATTTCTTAAAGTTTTTCTCTCTAACAACATAGACCATTTGAAGAAAATTTCCGTGCTACTCTTAGGAAGCAGGCACTTTAAAGTTAAATCTAACTACTGACATTTCATTCAATATCAAAATTAAAGATAAAACTTCTTTTTAATGAGCTGTTAAAAATTGCCTGATCTCTTTCCTTTCCTTGCCTTGCCTTTCGTTTAATTATAATTTCGTCGCGTTTTGAAGAAACACGAGTGGTATTTTGGGACGAACCTAGAAATTTTGAACCGCGGTCAGATGATGATGGCGACATCTGAGCTGACATCTCCCTCTCCAAACTTCCAAGCCACACCAGCGGGAGGACGTTTGGACCCCTACGTATGATTTACTGTGGAATAGGCCCACATAAGCGGCGGATCGTCAGTGTAATCGGGTTTCGAACCTAATGCCAACACCTTCCTCCCCTTTCAAAAATTTAAAAGAGGCACTGAAATTTCACGTTTCATGTGGTCAGCAGCTGTTGGTTGAAGAATTTGGTCAGAAAAAGAAGGGGATAATTTTTTTTTAATGATCCTCCAACCAGCTTGATATAATGGGCAGAAACACAAACATAGCTCACTCTAGAGACATTCTGGAAATTACAATATGAAGAAAAGGGGACAGAAACTTAAATGTGTTAGCCAGTTGCAGCGAACCGGGAGACAGTCGCCCCCCCCCCCATTTTATGAAGAAAAAACTGATTTGTTTCATTTTAAGCTGCCTAAAACTAGGAATTATTAATAATGACCAGGAAAGCTAGCTAATTTTGTAACTGATTTTTTAAAATTTTGTTGTGTACCCCCTCATATTTCGGAGTACTTTTAGACGTCCGCAAACTTTTTTGCTCCCTCCCCACACACTTTTGCCATCTAATCGTCACCAATGGTGTTAACGAACAGTAGAAAGAACAGACGAAACAAAATGAAAATACTCAATGAACCAGTTAGCCAATTTCAAAAAAAAAAAAAAAAAAAAGGCTATGCAGAATTGAAAGCATAATAATGTGGCTTATATAGTTGAATGTAATAGCATTCAAATCCAGGAACGTATTAAAGAGTTTACTTCGAGCCGTTAGAAAAATGCAATATCAAGTGTAAAAAAATGTCGAGAAAATTATAAATAATAGTTATAAGAATCGTGAATGATAATAAATCAAAAAGCCAGCCATAAACTCAAGGACAAATTTTAAATCGTAAGGTCAAAATTCCTGAATTTGTTCGCGACCTCTTCCGAGCTCCCTATGAAAATTGTCCAAGAATGTTCTCGGTAAAATAAACCAAAAACTCGTATTTTAAAATGCCGATTCATTAATTTAAAAGAAGGATCGAAACACATTTAAAAAATCATTTTTGATTTACAAATAAAGTTTACTATCATTTCAGAAAAAGTAAGACGCAATCCTGATTTCATGACAAACACTTTTCAATCCAAAACAATTACTTTTCTGTTAGTTAGATGATCTTTAAGAACTAATTTTCAGTAAATTCAGCATTTTATCATTATTATTATTTCGGGTGGAAAACGCCAACCTCCCACCTCCCTAACCAGAATTCTTTGATAACTCAATTTCTGGTTATATACGTTAGATAGTAGGAAAAAAACGTTAGATAGTAGGAAATTTGATAACATCCAGTAAAAGCATAAAAAGGCATACACACTGAATAGGAATTCCGAAAGTGCTTTTTGAATGATAAAATTGGCCAATAATTTGGCACAATTCCAAATTTAAACCATTTTACTTGGAATGTATTTACTTTTAAAACAATAAGAATAGAAAAAAAATGCATAATAAAATACTTCAAAGAAGAGCAGAATCCGATTGTGTTTATTATCACGCCGAATATACTTTTATCAGTATTTTAAGTTGAAAGAAAAGCCTTCGAGAATTCACAATTTAATTTTTCTAGGGCAAAGTCCAAGAAAACAGCAAACATCAATTCGATCACGATCCGGAATAATTCCCATCCTATCGCTCAAATCAGAAATTTATGATATAAACAGTTTGTTACAAAAAAAAGGGTAAAAGATTTTTGAATCGTCATCTAGAATAAAAATTTTGTTTACGGCAAAAATTCTGATGGGGAAAATTGTAGGCATTTTTATTCGCAAAGAAAGAGCAGGAAACATTTCACTAGAATTATGTAAAAAAAGGCAACTTAAATTTTATTGACAACAGAAATCAGCACGCGCAGTTTTGCGTGTACCATATTTTCGGTAAAATAAAATGCAGATAATTAAGGAAAAGGCAAGGGTAAAGGAAATTTTGGGCTATCATATGACAGCATCAATTTGAGAGGATACACACTGTGGTTATAAAGTTACTATGCACACACATCTGATAATTCGAAAAATACATCCTTATGTTAAATTTCCGATCAAATTATCACTAACTATCCAATCTAAACTTGTCTCGGAAAGTTACCTTTTTATTGAAAAATGCGAAAACGTCATCTCGACGCTACCTCTCCCAAAATGTATTGTGTTATTAGTTGAAAAGTATCTCAACATTAATGAACCTATTTGGTGAACACAATACCCAAACCAGAAGTTTCCGTGATAACTTTTTCAGTATATTATTACTGCGTAATAGAATGTCAGGTTAAATCTATTACAAACACAAGTGGTGAAAGCAGGCTTCCTAAAATAAAGAAACATTTAAGAGTTCCTTAGGCTGAAAGCCCATACCTAATATTTGAAATTAAAATGATAAAATTAGAGTACCAACTTAATTGGAAAAAACATTGCAAAAGGTTTCATTTAACGATTTAATATATTACCGATGCAAATTAAAACTTTTATATCAATTGAAAAAAAATTTTTTTTTTGGAAGCAGACTTCCCTATACAACATGATTGTCAGCAAAGAAGGATATATTTCTTTCTACGCTGATATCCTTGACTTAATTCTAAAAATAATTTGTTTCCACATCATTAAAGAAAACTATCAACTTAAAAATGGAAGGAGAAATAGCTTATTAATAAACAGATCAAGTTTTGTTGTTCTTATCTAGCAGGATCTTGTTCAAGAAGACAACTAACAACATTTTCGGCAAATCTGAGCTGAAAGTGAAATTTCTATGAAACATTTCAAAATAAGTATACAAAGATCATACAAGACGGCCTACAAACATTTCATTTACTAATTTTTATTTTATTTATTTTGATTTATCAAATTCGTACCCAACGCCAACACGACAGATTTGGCCAGTTTTGATCCCACACACAACAAAAGTTTCAGTCTATTAACCTAACACCACAGGTGAATTTCGAATTCTTTTAAAAGCGCTAAAAAAAAAAAAAAAGTTCTGTTCAGCCTGTTTTTGCTATGAAGAAATTAAGAAAAATATTAAGAAACCATAACCCTTTCCCCCACTTTCTTATACAAAATGAGGAAACGTTTAAGACAGCCCAAGGAAAAATTCCAATCAGATCCCGCAAAATCTCAGGCCTGTTCACCTCTTACCATAATTTTTTTTTAACTTACTGTTATTTTAATACTTTATGCTTTTAAAAATGAAATGGAAAATAAGTCTGGTCGGAAAAATAAAACAAACAATATTACGGACTGAATTCATCAGGAAGGCAATTTTCAGGATTTCAATCACACAAGACTTCAAAATTAAAAGCAATGCTGATCACTACTTTCTAGAGTATGAATTTTTTTTTCCCCTAAAAGATTTTTATATAGCACGCGACATTTCATAACCAGGAGAGGCGCTAGTGTCTGCCCGACGGTGGGGGGCACGACTTGCTGTATGGCATGAAATTGGTCCTGGGGCTGCCAGATATTTATTTATCTACTAGTTGAATACCCCCTTGCGTGAACGGGGTACAAAAAATTTCCCCCCCCCGGGGGGGGGGAGTGGCTGGCGCCACCCCCGTTCATAACGACACATGCACGGTTTGTATCAGCAAACGAAAATAGTGACAAAAACTATAAAGATCAAATTATTGCGAGTATCAACGCAGCAGCGTAAGAAAAAGCATGACGAAACGCAAATCGATATTATCTCTACACATACGTCATAAAACCGAATTTTATGACATACTTCGGGAAGAATGATCCACTACAATATCGAGGCGAAATAGTCCTAGATGCGCTGTGAGCCAAGAATCGACTTTCAACTCACTCAAGACACCCACCAGCTGTTACTAGATAAATGCCGATCACTGTTACACGAAGCATCTGTTTGTGTCGATTCACGTGCAAAATATCAGGTCACCCAAGCACTCAAATTCGGCACGTTTTTGCGTAGTGCTCCGAATTAGGTGGCTAGTAAAACCATAAAACGACACAGCTGGGAGCAGCGGCGTAACAAAGAAGTGTGAGTGAGGGGGGGGGGGGCGCAAGGAGTGTCGCTGTTGTTTTTTAAAGGGATGTAAAAATATCCTACTCAGTTTGACTTTTGGTATTTGTTGCTCGCAGAATATGGAATGCAGGTGTATAAAATGGCCGATTTTTTTAAGGAGGCATGGAATATCTATCTTATTACTTTCTCGTATAAAAACAGAAAGTATTGCAATCGTCAAAAAAGTTGACCGAGATTTTGATGAAACCCTACCAAAATAACTATTTTTTGGATTTATGTCTGAACACGATCTCTCAAACACTCCAACTAGCTAGACGGCTGCAATTTAGTATGCGGTCTTCACACAAAAAATTGAAGATTTCTATCAAATTTTGCTCGCCCTAAAATCCTTGCCTAATTAAAATATTTGCAACCATTTTATGTTTGCATAAGAAACATCATGTCTACCTAGTATTGAAAAAACTAAATAAATAAACTACCTGTGATTGTTACTAATGGTTTGGGAGTGAGGTATTACTTCACACGATTATTTTGACTTTCGCAAATTAAAAGTATTAATTATATATTTTAACAAATACTACAAACATCACTTCTTGAATTTTAACAAAATTTCATAAATTTTTAAGCAATAATTCGAGCATAAAATCAGCTCTTCCGTCCCTCTGGCGTCGGAAACAGGAATACACAAAAAGATGGCACTCGAACACAACTGCCGTGCAATGTACCGAAGGGTAACTTCGGTTTTCGATAAAACGTCTCGATCTAATTTTATTTGATCGATTAGGCAGTTTGAAGCTATGAGGGCTATTGCTGTAGAAATTCATAATCTAAATGTCAGATGTCGAAGACGACGTCTGAACTGTAACATTCCACTCTCCAAATGTCCACAAAACCGCAAGATCTTCGAATTCACAACAACGGAAATTTTGGAACACGGCAAGGAAAAAACAATCGTTAAGGTCGAAAACCTATGGAAAATAGCATAGCGGCTGGGAAAACCTGAATTTCCAACCAAACCAAATTCCTGGCCTTCTTGCGCCGATTCTTTAGGTGGGACTCTGATGCGAGGGTAGCTGACGATCAAACGATTCGACTAGCTTGGGACCTCGCTACGAGGCTAATTTATTGGAAATCCGCTGAGTGGGGGAAATAGAGGGGATCAAAGAGCAGCTGTAGAGGGGGAGAGAAAATAGCTCTCCCCTACTGCCAGCGCACTTTGAAGCTTCAGATAAATGACGTGCCTGATTTGTCGATTTGAATAGGCGGAAAAAAAACCAGTGTTGGGACAAATGGATGGAATGGAGTACAGATGAATTGCCGCCTTTACACCGGACTCGCACAGTCTACCTTAGTATGATCATGTCACGTTTCCCTTAACCCGAAATCGAGCATCTGCCGCTCGGTTGCCAAGGGGATGGCTGTTATCAAGGATGAAAAGAGAAGTACGGTCCGTTTTCAGAGATAGAAACCCTTTGCGCATGCCCCAGTCAGCTTTAATTTCACCAAAACAGAGGTGAACTGAAAGAAGGTGATGCGTATTTCATTAAATGTGCTTAATTAAAAATAAACAAGTTTCGAATGAAATCAAATGGTACGATTCAAAATGAAGATAACTGTCCGAAAAAAATTAAAAGGAAAACGCGCCCAACAAAAAACGCTGGAAAAAACGCTCTCCTTACTCACTGCGTATCACCCCTCTGCAGAGTAAATTCGTCCAAAGTGATAAGCGCGGCTTTCTGAAACGAACAGTACGACACTTGTGCTTTTCGCAATTCACCACACAAACATACGGGCGTTCGACTTACGATAAAGTTAGGAGAAGTTTTCGTGGAATCAAGACTCGAATCCAAGATCTGCCGAATCACGAAGACACCAGGCCACACTCCATAACCGCCCAACTGTTCAATAAGCGTAACGATTACAGGTTGTAGCGGCGCCAAACAACCGAGGTCATTATTAACTAGCAATATGGATATTTTTCAAACGCGCTTTGCCAATATTTTTTAGCATGCTGAAAATGATTTGCTAGTCCACGAGACGAAACGACGCAGATACAATTCTTTAGCACAAAATTATTCACTAATGATGGAAAGAGTCTGTAATGTTTACAAGTTCTGCCAACAAACGGAAGAAGTTAAAACATTTATACATGACTAAACACTTTAAAAATAATTCATTCACGGTTGCGTTTGTAACTGTGCATCTTCGGAGCGAAAACGAAGTTGTTGGTCCGACAAATCAAAACAATCGCACAGTGGCAAAGTAGGTCGTAAGAAAAGACCTTGAGTTTTTGAAGGTCTCTGGAAGCGAGTACCGGGGGGAGGGAGAAGAAAAGGTCTGCGTTGCTATGCCAATCTTCTTGAGACAAAGAGAACCGAAATGCACCTATGTATTGAGGGAATCTTCTGCCAGCGTAAACAATAGAAGAGGTCACTAAAAGAGAGGAAATTGATAAATTAAATTATTTAGTACAAAAAAGTTTCTTTCTCCTATAGCTCTACATCAACGCAGGACGTTGCCGTATACGACGGTAACGCGCAGGCATGAAGCTAAGATATTACAATGAAAAGAATTTCAGTTTACGATACAACGCGTACTCCATATGGACCGCTAAGGTTACAGTGAAACCTCTCATCAGAGGCCACCTTCCGTTCCAAGGAGAATTGGCCGCTCAGAGCGGGTGTCCTGTTTCTAAGTGCAAAATACGTATTTAAAACAAGCCCTAATTCGTTATTTCTGATAAAGCGAATTTTAAGAATCTAAAGAAAAGGTTCTTTATTCGAAAATCTCTAATTTATTTTCTTTGAAAATATATATGTATATAATTTCAGTTTTTCAGAAGTAACCGTTTTCAATTTTTTTTTTTTAATTGGAAAAATAAATCCTATATAGCTTCGCTCGTAGTTGTTGTTGAGGGATGGACAATAATATCTATTTTTCTTGAAATCTGTTGAGTTGAAAATTTAATTTGTTGATGGCCGCAACCTATATTAGCGACTTCTTTGTCAGAGTTCAAATCAGCGTCTGAAAGGCACAAATGAACTCTTTTCCGTTCCTATGAATATTAATTTTTGTCTCGATATCGTTCTACCATTAGAATCAACGGTAAATGACCAAACGTCTCCGATCAGCCAGTAGTCTTGGGTTTAACCTTTTCAGGATTGATCCTCAAAAATCTATAATAGAAAAGGCGTGCGAAGTCTGTAACGCTCAGGAATGTGCACGTGGCTACATGTCAAAAGATTCAGACCAGACGAAGACAGTGTGTCTACAAATTAGCATACCACAGGATACGAAAGGTGGCAATTGATTCATGGTGTTTTTTATATATAAATTGAGCCGCGTTAGCAGTTTTATTTCTTTTTTACTTATGCTGATTCATTACCCTCACTTCAAGGATTAGTTGGAAGTTAGTGTAGAATACTTTCGTTTTGGTTAAAAGGGTTCTTTCTATATATTTTGCATTTAATATTTTTCCCTTAATCGTTCTTATACTGAAAGACTCCCTTCACTTAATGATTTGAATTAGGGGTGCATGCTATTGCAAATACTTTTTTTCAGTATTTTGCATTATTTTTACTCGGACGAAACGGAAGTAATTGTCAAAAGTAAGATTATTATTAAATGAAGGTTAGTGCCTATTGATTCACCAGTTCTGCTTTTCATGTTTTATTTCCTAAGCACTCTGCCAATGTACATGAGATTTTCTACTATAACTTTCGTTAGTAATGTGACAATGGGAAACGAGATATGTTTTGAGGGCTAAAAGCTCGTCTTAGACGGACACAAATCTTCTAGTTAAACTATAACACTGATGTAAATATGTCCCGTTAGGTGTGAAAGGGTAAAATATCTGGTTACTTTGACTTAACCCGGAAGAAAAACATTCAATCCACCAACAAAGCCAAGAACAATATTAAATTCGCTGTTTGAAAGAGAAAAACAAACGAAAAGGGGGACACTGCTTTTTTAGTTAACTCTGGAGATATTTGCTTACTGTTATTTTTAAAATTCTTTCGAAATCATTCGTTGCTCTTGAATGTTTTCGTAGAGCCTTATTTTCAATTTAACGTTAACATTTATTTCGAGAAATGCCTTTCCCCATTTCCCAAACAGACTAACCTTTTTGGGCCAGGTGCCGACGGAAGAGCTTTGAACACTCTTGGGTTAACACTCCGATTCCTAAAACTCTAGGGGCTCAGGGACTTTAGGTTACAGGAACACCTGAATTTCTCCGTCAAAAATAAAATCCACATACCCTCAAAAATCGCAAGGATAGCGTGCGTTCTTAATGAGTTGATACACAAAAAAGGACTTTACTTAGGTGATGGCTATTGGGGGGATTTATTACAAGGAAATGGGTCCATCTGAAATGAGAATTCCGAGAAAATCTCCACGTCTCCCAAACCTATCTGGGTGAGCCACTCTTAACACAAAGCACGCGCTCCAGGTATACAATCAAAGCCATACTTAACGAAAAAGGGTGAGAATTTCGGAAGGATGTTTGGGGCCTTTCAGTACTGAAAGAGTTAAGACACAAGGCCCATACTTGGTCATATAGTGCCAAACATTCGTTGCTAATGGATCGCTTAATAAAATTATAAAATCCATTATAACTGTCAAATTTAAATCATATTGGTTAGCTGAATATCTATTAAAAACGAAAAAAAAAATAAATGTTTATATGGTGACTATGTCCTAAAATACATTTAAACAAACAGTTTACAGTGAGCTGTCGTTTTGAAATATCGCTGTGAGTACTACGCTACGAAGGCACATGATTCAAATAAAGCCCTGTCACATTTCAATGAAAATTTCAAATGAGCAGCAATCTGGTTAAAATCATCGATAAAAATCCGTTCAGATATTCCACAGCAAAACAGAAGATCGGTTTAAGTGTAGATGTAAAATTTGAACGCATTCCAACAAAATAAATTTTGGATTATAGGATTACAGCATGGTGTGTCATCCTATAATCCAAGGAATGCAAACGTGCAGCAAGTAACATCGCAGCAAGAACGAGGACTCCTTTCTCCTCGTGACTGATTAGTGACAAATGCAATAAAAAGTTTCTTGACTCCGTAAAATGGCAAAGCAATTCTAGGCAAAGAAAATGAACTTAAAAAAAATCTAGCAGAAATCTTTTAGTGTTAGTATTTTAGAATTCCCATCTTCACACTTTTATCATATTTTTGTTGATAACCTTCCTAATTAAACATGCAATATGACATAAAGAAATCTAATTAAAGCCAGTGGGTACCAAATGTGAAAAACTGACAACAAATATTTTCTGAAAGATATCCAAAAATTATTTTTAAAAATTCCATTTATTTAATAACATGTAATGAAGAAACGAACCTCCACGTTTAACAAATTTTTTTTATAAATATTTTAATTTTATAATATATTACAAAAACCATCATTATGTAGCCTTAAAATAAAGCATTTTTTGTTGGGCTTGATTTCAGACATAATGAAAATTCCGTCAGCAAATCTTCATGAACAAAATAGAAAAAAAATTTGAAACAAAGAGTTAGTTTTACAATCTTCTACCTTATCATACAAATAAGTTGTTAGTTAAAATTTTCAAAATCGAGTCCAAACACATCAGCATACATTTTTTTCCCTGCAAGGAAGAGAGAAAAAACTCCCAAGGCTTCGCTTAAGTAACAAAAGGCACAAGTACAGCTGCATGCTGTTTAAGAAATAAGAAAAGGATAAGAAATTATTTTTCTCTCTCAAAGTCCATTTTTAAGAGGGCTAATGTATCAATTTAAAGTGATTTCATTTTACAACGGAGCTATCATTCATGTTGCAGGAAACTAAAAAAAAAATTCCGATTTTCACGCTTCAATGCATATCGCTTTTCTTCTGGCATCTGCCGCCCCCCGTTCCATCTCCCGCCAATCAAATTTTCAATTATTGGGCAATTAAGCTTTTAAACCATTCAATTTTGGCGCGTCATGGTGTGTCTGAAACGATAATCAATAACATTTTAAAATTACAACTATTTTTTAAATATTATTTCTAGACTTAAACACAACAAGTTTTTGAAATTTAAATTAATATGCGACACAAACCAAATATTTAGGTGTTTTGAATTATCATGTCATATTTCTACCAATAACCCAGCAAGGAGGTTGCGAGTCCGCGTCCCTTGTTAGCCTTTAAATGCATATTGTTGCTAAAAGACTACATTCCCTCCCGTTTCATTACACAAACGTGTATACGACCAACTACAAATTTCCCAACGATCTCACCATAAAAAAACCCGACTTTTTAGAATGGGTTCATATTGGAAATATTTTAATGGTTTACGTCAAAGTCGGAAATGTGATACACACACATACAAAAAAAAGATTCCTAGATACAAGACCTTCACTCGGGCACAGTGTAATAATAAATGCAGGATGGCTTTAAGACAAGTAAAAGAAACAATTCCATGGTCACAATGCAAGTGCGTCTTAGTGAGTGATAAGCCCATAACGTTGCCAAACGAAAAAATACATTTAGAAAAATAAATAATTAAAATAGAAGCAAGGTGTTTTTTTTCTTTTCACCCGTCATCTAAAACGTGTAAACTAACTGATAATATTTTTTTTTCCCAACGAAAAATAAAAATTTATACATTGTAAAGGTAAACATCGGCGAGCGAATTATGAAACGCAATGTATATATAAGTTTTGGAAACCAAAATACGATACATGTTGAGAATATTTTAAATTTTAGTTCATGAAAGAATGATATGATGCAAAATTAGCCTCGTGCGAATGTAACGCAACAAGAGTCGCAAAATTATAACTTTCGATTGAGTTAATAATGCCGTGAAATCAATTTATAATTTTGAGGCATTCTGCATTTTTATAAAAATCGCAAATATCAAAACGATGCAAAGGAGGAAATAATGGACAGGAAAAGAAATCTATTCATTTCACGACTTAAGAGTAACATTCTTCATAGCAACTCTTAAACAAAAACTTGCTCTGAAATTGGTAAATAAACTTACTTGCAACACTTAACCTTTCTCACCAAAAAACCACATTTTAAAATTGAACGCAATAAATCGCGGGAATGTTGCAAGTCAAATTTCTCTAAAAAGAATTTGCGACGAACGTTCGCAGAAAACGTTCCATCGACTAACAGGTTACGAAATATTTTCCCACCCATGGGAGATATTTTTAACTGCAATACGCATCTACCACCCAGGGATATTACAAGGCGCTGAAGCAGGAGATAGTTGCATTGACCTCAAAGAATAACGATAATTGCAAAGACCTCGAGAATGCACAAACGGATATTATCTTCAAAAGTTCGCAGATTAACCCATTGAGGGGCGGTGGGACACCGTCTGTCCCACCTTCTTTAAGATTTTTTTTCACAAACTTGTATAAGGTATTCTATTATAAATGTTGTTTTATTGGATATTTCAAGACCTTTTATTTTTAAAAAAAATTGCAGTACCATTGAGAATTTATTCAAATTTATTGAAAATAATTTTTAAAATCATGCCCTTTATTGGCAATGATTTTCTTTAAATTTCTAGAAAAAGAAAATGAATTTCGAAACAAATATTAGATGCAAAAAAAATCTTCAATGTTCACTAAATGTATTCCAAACATTATCTGTATTTCAAAAGCAATTTTTTTTATCAATTTATATAGATAAAAAAAGGTGGGACAATTTTGTCCCACCGCACATCTAAGGTTGTCAGCCTGTAGATGGCAGCACAAAAGTTCGCGACTCGATCCTATTTCTTTCTTTTTTTGAATGATAAACTTGGATTTATATGCGGTATAATTATAATCACTCTTTCAAATTTAATACTTATACAGAAAATAAATTTATATATTTCAGAAGACAGTTAAATAATATTAAACAAAAAAAAATCTGCAAAATGCAAACAAGCATTTTTTTAAAAAAAAACTGGCATATCTAAATTTATTTTGAGTGGAAATTTAAAAGCAAGAAGCGATCTTTTGAGGATTTTTTTTTTATAAACGGATAAAAATACACTTTTCTGAAAAGAACGAAAAGTAAAGAAAATATTCAAGTCTTTCTGTATCTCTCAAAATTGAAGGTCCCATAGCTGCAACGAAAAGGAGATAGTTCCCTTGAATCTGCCCACCCCACCCCCTACTTGTTTACGCTCTTTTCTGCTTTTGAGAAAACGCCGTATTTCCTAAGGCATAGCTATTGTAAATAGCTCTGTTAGCAATGATACTCAAAGAAAAGCTGTTTGAACTTGACAGCTTCCAGCAGCGGGTTTCTTGCGCGATAATTTACAATAGGTGGTCTTCATACAGCAGTGGTTTTCATTACAGGTCTTGTCCAGTCGCGGTCATTAGTGTCTCATTTCTTTGGCTGAAGTGATTGATCGCATGAACTGATAACGAATTTCTGTTGCTTCCTATACAATAAACCGGAGAGGGGAGTAACATTTTACTTATAGCATCTGGGTGGCCTGCTTTCTTCTGAAGCTTTCAAACAGAGCGACATCCATAAAAATACTATTGAAGAGCTCCTCCATTTGTATGCAGAATGTGGTAAAAGATCTCCACTTCAATCACAGTATACATTTTCTACAGCTGTTAAAAGAAAATGTGCTAAATAACCAATTATATGCTCCAAATGCAACTGATGGAAAGAGAACGTTGGCGCGAATGACGGAAGAGAGTCGGGGAATGCTACAGTCCCTTCAGGGGCGGTGGGACATACGTCTTCCCACCCTCTCGTGAAAAAACTAAAGGCAAAAACATATTTTTATTTGGAAAATATTTTATTTTCAGGTGATAGAAATTCAAAAATATAACTCTTTTTAAGTAAAAAAATTTTTTTAGGGTAGTGCGCTTCAAAGGGTTAAAATAACCGAGTAATTAAATAACCGAAGAAAAGAAATTGCGATCAAATATTTTGCAAAGAATGGCTATCAAACAGGAACAGAACTCGTAAAAATGGAATAAAGTTCCTCAAAATCTGTTGCATCATATTAGCTTCACTTTCCAAGTGTATGGTAATTTTTTTTTAAATTTTTACAAAAATATTGCATACTTTATTTATATTCTTAAAATGTCTACTTAAACTGATCATAAAAATGCTCTGGATGAATCATAATACAATCAATTTTTATTACACTGCTTGGTAAATGAATTAATGTAGAAAAGTTTTGTTTACTGTCAACCATTTTTTTTTTTTTTTTTTTTCAACTTTTCAGAGCACAACTCCAGCATTAGGTTATAGATGAAAAACAGATCAATCGATCAATTTAGCTTGGAATCAATCTCAAATATTGTTTCTTTATTAAGGTAGATAAAAATTTACACTTTTGCAGGATATTTTACTAGATACATCTACGGGGTGGAGGAGGAAATGCTCATATACGCATATGAACTTTATTATTGCGATTAGTAAAATTATATTCGAATTTTTGATTGATCAACTGCCAAAAAAATTGAGCAATGACACAAAAACTTCCAAGAATGCAAAATGTTGCAGTTCAAGAAAAGTCCAATTTCTCTTATTATCCCAGTCATTTTTAACACAAGTTTATTTGCTTAGTACGAATTTCACCATACAGAAATAAATTTAACAACTGGCATCAAATAAAATTCATGTATTTCATACACTGGCATGGCATATAAATACAGGATATATTTTACAATCATACTACAGAGGCTTACAAAGGCATATGAAATTATTCCTCTCACTGACTTCAAAATGCCCTCCTCTTCCCATTTACTTATATGGATTTAAAAGTTTTCACATATTTTTTTGTAGTTTTGAAAAGCATAGTTTATTTAATGAAAAATGTTTAAGTCTTCTTCTCTTCAGATATATAAAACTGATTTGCAATTCAAAGTTAGTATAAAAATAACCTTTATGCTTTACTTTCATGTTTACATATATTTTAATTCTGAAATTAAAATAGAAAATTTTATATTAAGCATACATAGGTGAAGTATCAAAAAATTAAAGTACAAAAAATAATCGCATGAAATTCGAGGAAGTAGGGTGGTGACAGGAGGAGAATCAGACTACATAAGAAATAGTTCCCTTTACACCCAAGAAAGTAAAAAGGGAAAGATTAGTAGACTTTTACATTAACCACAACTAAAACTGCTATGCAATTAGAAAATACTTCGTATCTTATTTTTCAAAAACATTTGGAAATCTGTTATGGTGATGGAAATTAAGAAACAGTAGAGCATGGTATTTTGAAAATTATTCATTTATGATAATGAATGTAGAATGACACAAGAAAAGAATATTTTCAGAGAAAAAGCAATATCAGACTAAGAACACACTTTAAAAGAAATAAAAAAAATATTAGAAAGACAGATGAGATTACACTTAATATTTGGCCTTGGCTAAAATAGAAACTCTTACAAAGAACTTTTTAAAATTCTTCTAAAAGCAAGCTTACAATAAGATTACTAAGGTTTTTGTTATTTATATTCTAAAAATAAGGAGGATAAATACAATTTTAAAGAGTCAGTCTAAATTGATGGAAGTGATGTCTATTATACATAAATCGTTAGAGATGAAATAAAGGGATTGGACATGTATTTTGCAGTTCTCCCTATTCAGAATACATAGTTAAATATGAAAAGATTTAAATTTAAAAATTAGAGAAAACTGAAATTTGGATACAAGCTTTTCAAGTGCACATTTTTAAAAGATGATTGATTATGACAATTTTAAAGATGATTTAATTTTACTAATTAACGAACGCTCTGTAAAGGATTAAAATAGTGTAGCTGATCTATTTTTTTCTGGCTTTTTTATTTACCAAAGATAAAATTCTGGAAAACTGCAATATAAATATTTTCAAAATGTGGTTTACAGCATTCCTTGTTACCAAAATATTTCAATTCAAATTTGAAAATAAGCTTTTCTGTTATTTTACTTTATCTCGCAGTAGCCATGTTAAAAATCAGAAATAAAGAAAAAAAGTGATAAAAAAGAATGGAAAATTATATTAGAATTGTTTTCAGAAGTAAAATACTATAATTGAATAAATTTAATTACAGTTCTGAAAATTATTTACTACACAATGATTTCACTCAGAGCCATTTGCAAAATCTATCAAATATACATCTATGATAAATAATGAAAATTCTTTTTAAATAAAGAATCTAAATCAAAATGATCCATAATTTATTTTACATGCATACTGAAATATAGACAAAAATCAGTATTTTGGAAACAATTTCTTACAACAGAAATACAATTAGGAATACAGGAAAGCAAAGAGAAATCGGACATTCTTGTTGCTTAACATTTAAGTCCGTTTCTTTCAGATGAAAAGTGACACAAGCTACTCTTTTGGCTTAATGTCAAAATTCCACATTGATCATTTCATGAGGGTTTTTTTAATGTTTTAAAGCAATGTTTAGAGGAATTAACATGTCTAGTACATATATTTCCCAAACAGAAAATAATTCCAAGTCAACAAAATGTGGTCAATAAATACTAGGTCTTAAGCATGCCATTCAAAAAAACTGTTTCAATAGCTGTTGAAATTATATAAAAATCTCCGTCTGCAAGCCGGAAGGCAAAGGTAGATTCCATTAGTCCTGATATATAAAGAAAAGAACTTTTCGCCCTCTATTTTCATGAGGATTAGAGTACAAGAATGAAAGAGGGTGGAGGAGACTGCAATGACGAAAGCTTTCCAACAAAGGTACTTTAAGTTAGGGGGAGGGGGGGGGATCCCTTTTCAGTTCATAAATTCTAAGCAACTGCAGCTATCAAAAACCTTGAAATAAAAAAATCTTTCGTTATGATAAGGCAATAATTTGCCCAATTTGAATTTTCTATTTATTTTCAATTTTAAAGGAATTATTGGGGAATGAAAATTTCCACCCCCAACCATTTTCAGCCCTTTGAGCTGGATAGCCCATCTACAAACTCAGCCGAGATTTTTACTCCCCTTACAACATATCCCACGCCGGTTAAAATCAAATAAAAATTACCCCAGTTAACGTATTCAGATAACATGGGAAAAGCATTATACATATATAAACTTTTGAATGAAGGGTGGTTTGAGGTTCTAGGGGTCATGATCGGTGAAGATCTACAGAAGTTTTCTGGAAGTCGTATCATGAGAACCATTGCAATAGGTAGAATTCCTACACGGAATCTACCTAAAAATTCACCTCTACTGAATATTTGTATTACAGATAGTACAAATAGCAAATAACTAACTATGAGACATACAAATTAAGCTATTCATGTCAGAAAATAAAACTTGGATTCTTTAATTTCAGTGAATGGATATTTCTTTCTCATAAAAAGTGACTTAATGCTTATTTGGGAGCTGTAACATGCAGTCATTAGTGAATCAATATGATGGCTGTGTTTGATAGAGTAACACATTCATAACAGACTTCGCTCTGACAGCAATATACTACTGCTTGATTAGAAAAATTGTTTGAGATAGGCATTATGGAGACACTTCAGCATTTAAAGAAACTTTGTGATCGTACTTCAATATTTTTAAAATCGGAGGCACTAGTTTATGATATAATTTTTATAAAAAACTGGAGACTTCATTCCTAGTTTTTAACAAATATGAGAAACAAAATACTTTTTTAGAACTCTTAATTTAACATTATCCTGAAAAACTTGAGTATGTACAATTAAGTATTTACGTTTTTATTGGTGAAAAAAATAAAGAGTTACCTTTGCATTTAGTCAAAATTTACAGAAGGATAATGAACAACTTTTTATTAATTAAAAATACAAAAGTATTTTAAAGATATTAATATATTTTGTGATAAACCTAAAATCTGGATATTTTCATTTACAATATAATAATCATATTGCTTTTAAATACATGTATAATACACATTGACTAACAGAACTTCCCATATTGGTTGAATACCACTTCAAGAATTTGATTATATTTATTCAATATTACTTATTTTTACTTTTGAAATGCATCACATTTCGTAACTTTTCATTAATTTTAATATTCGTTTTTCATTAAATGTGTTCATTGTAGTGATGCAAGTTACTGTTAGAGCGTTTTTTTACGATTCTCTCTAAAAACAATCCAACAGAAAATATTAGGAGAGAAATGAAAAGATACCATTAGTGTTAACTTTGAAAAAAATTTTAATGGTGACAAAATACTAGCATTTTATAATGTTAATTTTGCTTCTGATGTCGTAATCGGATATGGTTCCGAATTTTTCATTTCATTCAAATAACACTAAACTTTAAAAATCATAAATGAAAAATTAAAATGCCAGTCAATAGGTATATGGTTCTTAAAATAGTTATTTTTCAGACTAAAATTCACCAAGTAAGATTTTATAAAAATAATTAAACAAAAGAAATTTCAAAACATGAATAAAACAAGGAATAAAAATGCAGAACATAAAAACAAGACAAAAGTTCAAAACAAATCAATCCACACAAACTGAATACAAGCAGAAAGGCATCTGTTTAAACAAATGCACAAAGGTCAATACACAAGCTTTCTTCGATCTAGCAGCTTTAGCTGCTGCAACTGGAATGTATATCAATGTTATGAATTTTACAGATATAGTTTAAGCCATATCCAATCTCAAGTTCAAAGCAGAAAATAGGGGCGCACATTTCAACAGTTAGCATTTCTCTCAATTGGGAATGCTATTTGATCGGCTCACAGGTGGCTAATAAAGTTTCCGAAGAGAACATTTTCTGGCAATAGGCTTCATTCCATTTCTCAAACCATGTGCTTTGCTATAGAATGAGATCTGTTTTGTGACCTGCTAAGTAAAAACTGAAATTTCTTTTCATCACTGAATTTTTCTTACTCCCTATTCGTTGAGATAAGTTGGATTTATTCACCAAATTAATTAAGATTTTCTGCATTTAACAATATTTTTAGTAACTAGAAATTCTTTTTCTAAAGAGAGTTATAACACTTTAAACTTAATGGCTGTATGTGGGGGCAGATTTCAACAAACATCTGGGGGGTATTTCAACATTGTTAAAATGTATCCCTCATACTAAGGAAGTACTAATTTAATTAAGTAACCTTGAGACTTCGGCAAAATTGATTGAACTTACATAAAGAAGCATAAATAAGCCAAAAGAAAAAGGTTTCAAAGGCTATGCAAACAGTTCAAGATGGCATGTCTCTTAGAACAACTGCAGATTTATATGGAATGCCCCATTCTGCGTTAATTTATGGATTTAAAAAAAGTAAAACAGTTGATCTTAATGATAACATGACATTGGATACTTCATCAAATTACTTTAGCTCCAAGTATACAAGTCAACAAGTTTTTAACACAGATCAAGAAAGCATGCATTGTGATTATATCACGATCCAAACATGAACTATGGTCCGACTTACAAGTACAGCAGCTTGCACAAGATTATTCAAAATGCCTGGGTTCAAGCACTCCAAGTAGTTGGGATGAAAATAATTTATCTGGAATTTATCTAGGTTAAGGATTTTATAAATTGTTGGAATAATGGGACCATTTAAGTCAAAACTGAAAGTAACATAAAATGACTGGAACAAACGATGAAAACCAAAAAAAATTAAGTTACCTAAAACCCGATAAATTTTTGTTAGATCACTGAATTTTTCTCAACATTTGTTATATTTCAATAAAATATATGTTCAACCGAGTGAAATAGATAGTCATATATTTGTTGAAAGGTACCCAATGCATTGTTGAAAAGTGCCCCGGGGGCACATTTTTAACAGATTTTAGCTTTCTTTGAGATGCATAATTTGACCTTCTAGTTATGATCAAGAACTATGATACAAACTGACTAGCTGCCTAAGATTTTAATGCAACCAATGGTGCTAAATACTGAAATAAAAAATATATACTTTCTACAAAAATAAATTATACTACAAAATGTTGAAATGAACCCCCTTCTCCCCTACATCAAGGCAAACAAAAGCATTTTTTAACCAAATGCTCACTATAAATTAATAGGACAAAATGTAGTCCGATTAGTTATCTTAATTTCTCTTTCAACACTCCAAGACGCCAAACTGGTTTTCCCCAGTCTAGTTCCACAGCAAATATCTCATACTTAATAGTATACTTTCTTAAAAACTCCAGATAAATAATATTCTTTAAAATTTTGATGATTCAATTATATATCAGAAAATATAGTTAGTCCATTTTAAAAACTCATTTCTCAGAGCTGAAAGACATCATTCCAATATAATTAACCACTAGAAGGGTTAAATCAGATTCACTAAATTTGATTATTTACCACATGATTAAGAACAAAAGGCTTATGGAATTATTACAAAAAAATCTAAATTGAGAACTACAGACATACCATTTCAGAAAGTAAGAAAACTAAATTTTTATATTTTATTAATAACTAGCTGATATGCCCGCCGTTGCTCGGGAAAAAAATATTTTCCAAATCCAAGTACTTATAACACTTTCAATTTACTAAAAGTGTTTTTCGCGGAAGCATCTTTTGTTGATTTTCGTTAATCAACTGACCCTTTGGACCAGCAGTGAAACACCCTTCTTTTTTTTCTCTCCTTAGTTTGAACCACCTGGCAAGAATCTCGTAGTCCTTCATACTCCATTTTCCCCTCCCCATCGTTGCCGTGGCAACAGCAGAAACTCTTTCATATCTTTTATTTGTTGCCATTAACTGGACTACAATTCTCTTCTCTTCAGAGTTTTTGTCACTGATCGGAAAAAAAACCACAGTGTTCTTTCTTTTTCTCCTTAAGCCCTCTCCCTCCGGTAGAAAGTTTGAAAGAGTAAAATTAATCTAAGAATGGACGCCAGAATGGCATGTGCAAATTTCACGTCAAGACTATTCACCTTTCAGGAGGAGTTCTCGCAACGGATAGCCCGTTAGAACATATCCCCCCCCCCCTTTTTCCTCTTCCTACAATACGAACTGGACTAAGTAGCCTTGAAGTCTTAGCACACACTCATTAGGATAGTTAAAAATTTGTGAAAATTAAACAAAACATTGAGAGAATAATTCACTAACGTCACTGGATCACTTTCTAACCGTATTAAAAGCTGTAAGTGAAAAGTCTCCTTTTGTTTATGGTCAAAGAAACCAATATTTTCTTATATTAACTTTAACACTGGCAAAAGCCCACGCACGAAACATTAATTTGGCTTGAATTTAGTTCTATAAGAATAAAAAATATTGTTAGAAATTACATTAAAAATATATTCTTAAGCCGTAATAACAATCAGAGAAAACATTTCATCGCAATGGAATTAATATCATTAAAAAGATAATTTTCTGCTCTTTAAAATGACATAAAAATAACTGTTGTCAAGTAAATATTTCAGAAGTTATTGGCAAAAAATGTCTAAGCATTAGGCTTAAAAGCGGCTAATTTTCATTATTTAATTAAATATCTGAAGAACTAATTAACTCTGAAAGTTGAAAATAGCACCGTTGACCTAGAAATATGCTCTAAAATGTCGTGTGTAAATTTCATGTCACTACCATTCACAGTTTAGGAGGAGTTCTTAAAGAAGAACGACAGACAGATACATGTATTTCCTGCTTTATATTATAGATATTTATAAAAAAAAGGCAAAATTTTCAGAAATAAAAGTAAATTAGTTCAAAGTCTAACCGTTGCCCAGCAAAGGAGTAGCTATAAATTTGTGTTATTTCAAAATCGTCTGCACGTAATTAACAATTATTAAACTTTAAAAAAATAATAAAAATTGAAGGAAATATGTCATAGGAATCAAATTGGTATCATTCAAAAGGTAAAATTTTGAACTTTAAAATGGTATAAAAGTATTTTTTGTTGGACAATTTGCTCCTAAGTTACGGCGGGAAAACGGTTTCAGTTAATTTGACTTTGAAAAGTTCATAAGCATCTCCCCTTGTTTTGAATAAGTTTGCAAAATGTGGTAGAGAACAGTCTATTAGTTTAGGAGGAGATGTGGAACATAGCCACAATGACTTTTATTTATATTAAGATACTAGCTGTTACCTGCAACCTCATGCACGAAGAATTTTTTTAAATTCACAAATATAAATGTTTCGTTACATGTTGAAAGGGGAAATTAAAAGTTTTGACGGTTGATAATACATAATTGGATGACTAACAGGAGTGTATGCTGTTACAGTTAGGTAATTTGTTTACCTATGCTAACACACTTTTGTATACTACGTTTTTTGCACGGATGTAGAGGTTTTGTGGTCTCGACATACGTGAACACGCCACATATAGGGAAAAATATGGTTTTTTCCAAATGTACACCTGCCCCTTTGAGTGTTTGGCCTTGAGCCTGGCAAATGCTAATTTTAAAGGGAATTGTTACCTTTTGAACTTGGTTGGTAAATCCTTCGGTATTATCGGAATGCGCGAAATTAAAACTCTCATTTTTAAACACTCTCACGACATTTGGACCTAAGTGTGCAATTTGTAACCATGCACAGTCTCGGTACACTGAAGTTACGTATCAGTAGTACTGGCACACCGACTTTTAATCTCAGCTTGTCGGAAGGTACCCCTGACAATTCTAAGGAGTTGAAGAACTCTACAGGATATGATGTTACTTGTTATTGCCCATTAGTGTATCTACAGGTAGATATTCTGTAATACCTCCCCTCAATTTGTGACATTTGTTTTAAATTTAGCTGACCTAAACTTTCACTAATCAGTGCCAAAATTAACAATTCAACAACCATTCTCTATTCCTCATATATTCTCCGTTACTGCAAATTACATCATCGTACTCAATAGTATCATCAGGCCTTTATAATCTGTGAAATATATCATACATCATGCTACATGTCATCCACTTTAACCATTCAAAAGAATACATAAAACAAAATATATCTTCGCATATTTTCTTTTAGTTATAATTAACATTAGTTTCTAAATTTTAATCTGAAAACTCTCGCAGCTGTATCATATCTATCAATAGATTTCTGTCCCGGCATCAATTTATCGACAACTTTTTTGAATAAAATCCGATGGGGTAAAGATACAAATATAAATAACTAAAATTACATAGACTGCAAATTTGAAAAATGAAAATCAAGCGTCAAGTTGAGTAATTTCAGTTATTATTCCATAAATAAATTATTTTCTCAGAAAGATCACATAATCACAGCCTTTTTTTATGCTCACCTGATGTTTGACACTAAAAATAAGTTATTCCACGTGTAGTTTGGCCACGAAAGCATAACAAGCAGACGGACACACTTTCGCACTTAATATATTATTAAGGATTTATTATTTCTTAGGAAACACAGCTAAAAATGACAGGTGATATGAACTGCAGTGATTTCTTAATCTAATTAAATAAGCTTTAGAATTCTTTAAGAACCAATAAAAACATTGCCAAACAATATTTGAAAAAATAAATAAACAGAAAAAATAATGGAAAAGTAATTACACTGTTGCCTAGCAACTCATCAGTATCAACTAAACTTGATTTATTTTAAAATCGTCTGCGTGTCAATTTTATTAAATTTTGAAAAATTAATAAAAATTTTAAAAAAAATGTCACAGATATAAAATTGATATCATTAAAAAGGTAAAATTTTGAACTTTAAGATGGTATAAAAATAATTTTGGGGGGATAATTTGCTCCGGAAAACAGTTTTGGAAAACTGTTACAGCGGAAAAACGGTTTTGGTTACTTTTTAATTAACCAACTGTTTTAACTTTTGCACTTTGAAAAGTTGACAGTAATCTTCCCCTTGTTTTAATTAATACATGTGCAAAGTTTGGTTGAAATCAGTGCCGTGATTTAGGTGGAGATGTGGAACATATATACAAACATACACTATATGCCCAAAAGTATCCGGACACTTGCAGATTTTCACATTTTTTACAATTTCTCCGGAATGGTTTAACCGACTACCATTAAACTTCGGACACGTAAAGAATAGACAATAACTCACATTTTACATTAAAGATTCGGTCCTGAGGGCAATTAGGGGACCGTCTACAAACTGATGAAGACAAAAAGGTGTTTGGCCCACCCCGCTTCACAGAATACAGATAACAAGATGAAACTTTTCAATATTTGGGAAGATATAAGGTTTTCTTAAAATCTCAAATTTTTCCACCTGTTTTTCTTATAACATGCAAGAGTTTTCTGTTATATTATCGAAACTTACAGAAAAGTGACAATATGTTAGGAACATTTGTGTAAAACTTTGGAAAAAGTTTTGAATATTACAGGATTATAGCATTTTTAGTAAATAATGTTTTCGCTTTCGCATGAAACATAAGCGTAATTTTTCTTTCACAACTTTAAAGCAGATATATAGGCAACTTATATAAAAATGTAGTTAAATATCAGTAGTATTCAGAAGATATCGGCATTACAA
>BGPR01005030.1:56182-96371 GCA_013235015.1 Araneus ventricosus
TTGAATTGTATAGTGCCTAGAATTTGCTTAAATACCGATGAAGACTTATCACTGCACAACTTAAATTCAGGCTTTACTTAGCAATTATAAATAATAAAAATTCTATTATTTTAATATTACTTGGCTATGATTATTAACAAAATTACATTATTACAATTTTATGGGCTAAAATGATATTTTCAAATACATTATCTTAAGTGGCTTGAACGATGTATATCTAATTAATTTTCTTTAAATATTTTAAATTCTACATATATATTTTCTTTTATTGTTGCTAATATTAGACCGTTCCAATTATCAAACAAATTCCACACCACTATACATACAATTAAATATAACCTATTTAAAGATATAAGTTTAAAAAATATTAATGTCTCAATTAAACCCCCCCATCTTTTAGCTTCTCTGCAGTGAGCAAAAAATTCCTTCTTTCTAAATAGGGACATCTTCTGAATACTACTGATATTTAACTCAATTTTTATATAAGTTGTCCTATACATCTGCTTAAAGTTGTGAAATAAAAATTACGCTATGTTTCATGCGATTAGCAAAACATTATTTACTCAAAATGCTATAATTCCTGTAATATTCAAATAATTTTTTCCAAAGTTTCTACAAATGTTCCTTCTAACATATTGCATCTTTTCTGTAAGTTTCATAATATACAGAAAACTCTGCATGTTATAAAAAAACAGGTGGAAAAATTTGAGATTTTAAGAAAACCTTTATATCTTCCCAAATATTTACGAGTTTACAATCTCTGTAAATATTATGCACATTAAACATTACCATTACTGGTTTACAAAAATTCCTGTAAATATTATGCACATTAAACATTACCATTTCTGAAAGTTTCATCTTGTTATCTGTATTCTGTGAAGCGATGTGGGCCAAACACCTTTTTGTCTTCATCAGTTTGTAGACGGTCCCCTAATTGCCCTCAGGACCGAATCTTCAATGTAAAATGTGAGTTATTGTCTATTCTTTACATGTCCGAAGTTTAATGGTAGTCGGTTAAACCATTCCGGAGAAATTCTAAAAAATGTGAAAATCTGCAAGTGTCCGGATACTTTTGGGCATATAGTGTACATACCCACAATGACTTATTTATATTAAGATGTTGTCAGACTTATAATAATATATTAGAACCCCAATTTGACTGCAAGACGGTTATAAGACGGTTAAGGCAAGATTAAGAATTCAGTTCAATGGAATCAATTCATGCTCATGCGGATAGTGACCTCCATAAATCCAAATTTGGTGCCACTGCCCATTTTGCATTTATTTCTCCAAAAACCAAAAAAAATCTTTGTTCTTTGTGTTAGCAGATCACATCTTGGTTTTATATTATCATTAGAGATATAATTCTAATTTTTACATAAGGAACAATTTTAAGAACTAATAAAATGAAACTAATTTAATTAATATTACCTATTTTATAGAAGAATAATTTTTGATTGTAACACAATGTTTTACAAGTTTTTATTATTTACTTTTTATTTCATAAGTTAATATAAATGCATCAAGATGTTGGGGAAAAAATTATGTTTTAAAGAACGCAGTACACAGTTATAATGTAGGCTTTAAAATTTTCCCTCGAATTTTCAGTCTTTGCTTTTAATTATCAGAATTGTTAATTAGAAACGTTTTCATATGACAATCGGCTTTGTCTTTTACATTCTAACAACAAAAAACTAAACATTTTTCGTTCTCAAGAAGTTTTGGTCAAATGTAAAGTGTTATTATATAGCCCAGCATGATGTTAATGACAAGCACATGTGCACTGCATCATTTAACATAACATTTCATTTATGTTTAAATGACATGTACAGTTACTTAGTCATGCGACCGTGAAATACCATGAATCGACACTACTGCAATAATGGACATTCGACCAAGGAAACAATCACAGACACAAAAATAATATATTACTTCCCAATGTAATATTTTTGAAAAGCTGATAACCAAGTTTTTGAATCAATCAATTTGTCATCGTGGACCCATCTGTCTTTAATTATCTCAATTCCACTGTTCATTTATAAATCTTTAGAAACTAATTAACTGAAAATAACATGCCTGAATAATAATGATTAATGAAAATCAGATGATTCAAATACTATATTTAAATTAAATCTTGTAAATCTCATTCCTTAAAGACACATCAATTCATCATAAGTTAACAAATAAGAACAGATATCTAATGTAAACTGTCATGTTTTTACATTACAAGATTCATTAGCATTCCAATGGCCATGACAAAACAGTAAAAAAAAAATTATCTATTGATGACAGGAAATATCTTTGCTCTATAAAAGGCTAAAAATCAAACTTCATGAAATTGAAATGGCATAAAACATTAAGAATTTATAAGCCTAAATTTTTTTGAAGCACAAATTTTTTTAAAAAAATTAATAACTTTAATTGCAGAATGTTATATTTGGTCTCTTTAACGATACTTTTTCCAACCCTGATAACTGCTTTTTATGTATATTTTTAAAATAATTATCCAATCTAAATCAAGGTTTAAATAAAAACTTACCCAAATATAACAGCATTCCATATCATAATGTTATTGTCGGTTGGAGCACCACTTACACCAGCTGGAGGATCTTCTTGAAGCCTACAAAGAATAAAAGTCATAAATATATAATCCTTAAATAACTTTGAATAAGGCTTATTTTCTCAAATTTTATGTATATTTTGATAAACATAAATACAACAGTATAGAACTTTAAATAATTCATGAAGTTTTAGAAGAATTTCATTTTTTCTAAGTTTGTTTCTTACTGGAGAAATCTAGATAGATTAATTTGATTAAAATTTAAGATATTTGACTTTTCAAAACTTTATGCCTTAAATAAAAAAGGATGAAGTTTTAATAACAATTTTATAAATGAATATGGTGACTCTAATATTTGTCAGTGAAATCATCTAAGCTTGCCCCCCCCCCAGCTTTAAGGGGAAAGAATCATATTTACCATTTGAACAGAACAAAATTTTATTTTCCTCGCTTTAATTTAGGTTTATGTGGAGTGTACGGTACCCACTTACAGCGGTCCTCTTAGGATCTCCAACTCTTTGTCGCCAAGAACAGCAATGAGAGAACATTTGTTTTGGATGCATCTAGATGCTTTTAACAAGTGACAAGCGTGCATGCACACAAATTGATCGTTTGATTGGTGTTTTGCTTATAGGGCTATATTGCATCAAGTTTCGATCGGACTGTTTTGTTCAACTCTTCGATGTTACTGGTCGATAAATTTGAATAGAACTTCATTTGGAATTCTTCGGATTGAATATCGGTTTAGTACCATGTATGTTATTCTGTGTGTTTTGTTTCTCAATGAATAAGCAAAGCTACGAGTATCCCGCTTTGCTGAAAGTGAAGCCACTGATATTTTTTAAGTTAAAAAATTTGCCCGGTACACGCTTGAAATGTTGCAGGCATTGCGTGCAGAAATTCTAGTTTTTGGAATTTTTTTAAAAACCTAGATTCCTAACATTGAAGCTACTAGTTTCCTGTTATGCTGAGAGCATAGCCGCTGATGTTTTTTAAGTTTAAAAAATTTGCCCGGTACACGCTTAAAATGCCACAGGCATTGTATGCTCAATCTCTCATTTTCAGGTGATGCATGTGCAAGAGAGCAATAAAAAGCGCACTGCACATCCAAAACAATATTTGGCGACAACACATGAAATTGCGCCAAGAAAAATTGGCGAGAAACAGTTGGGTATCGTAAACCCCACATTTACCATTATATACAGACTAAGATAACAAAACTAATTTAATATATTTGTTATAATAACATAACATTTATTTTTAATGCAGACAACAACAAGTTATTATTTCTTCTAACTTTTTTTGCCTGAACTACGGAATACATGAAATAAATTTGGCTAGATTTCATAATCTCGAAAGTTTCCGATGTGAGTATAAGTTAGCTCAGTGCAGAGCCTTCTAGCCCACTACTGATCAAAAGTAACTGGAAGACCATTACTTAATCGGAATATTGTTCAGTATAAGCGTATAAAATTTGTAAAATAATAATTTAAAATGTCTCGTGGAATACTCGGAGAAATTGCACAAATTGGACCTATTTTAATTAAAAGAATCATGAAAATCTTTTTCATTCTATATTTGAAAACTGCAAACATAGAGAATATTGAATAAGATTGTTGATAAAAAAAATAAAATAAAAAATAATTTAAGACTAAAATTATATTTTAAACAAGTAATTATAACTTTTTTTTTACTTCTGGCCAGTCAAAAAATTTTCTAGACAAAATACCAGATAAATTTATTTCTAATTCACACAGCATAACTTAATCTAAAAGATTTTCATATCACTAACAGCAACTTTTTAATCAAAAATGTGATAAATGCATTCACACAATTCAAATGCTATTAATAGAAATGGAATTAGTAAGATAAAAAAAAATTCAAGCAAAGAAAAAGACTCTCTACTAGTTATTTCACAAGTTAAACGATGAGTTTACAGTTGTTAAATAAGATAAAGTTGCAACTCAACTAATAAAAACATCCACAGCCTTAAAACTAATAACAAAGTAATTGTAAATAAAGAACTGAAATGACCAATAAAGGTTGCAGATAAAATTATAACTGTTGAAACAAACTTATAAAAAAAATAATTTAAATTATTTCATTACATGCCAGAGAGGGATAATTTTTAGTTTCAGCATAATTTGTTGTTTGAAGCTTTTATTAAATGTGTCAGAAAGGAATTACAACTATGACCTTCATTGTTAATTTTTTTAACACTTTCTTCAAAATGTTTTGCCAAGTAAAAAAATATACTTTTTAAAATGATCAGTCATTTTCACATCAGCTAACTGAGAAGCATGGCAAGATAATATAACAGATAGTGAGATATAATAATATATCTATATTTTTAAAGTAATTGGGAAAACCATAGAACGAGTCTTCAAGCCACAATCACTGTACCAATTTCACCAATTTTAAATTTCATATGAAAGCTCAAGGCTCCTAGATACATCATGAATGGTTCCCACCACCCATTTCCCGAGATATAGCACAATAAAGCTTTGCAGGGTTCCCCAGCCTTAACAACAGGACTGATTTCACAAATTTATAAGTACAACTACAGGCTATTAATATTATGAGAGAAAAGCTGGTTGACACAGACAACTAGTAATAAGACTGTAGTAATAATTAATAAAAATCCGTTTCGAAAATCATATATATATTCTGAAATGAAACAAAATGAAAAATCTTTTATTTTAACCTTTCAAGAAAAGTAAATATGCTTTGCCACATTAAAAAATTTATACCTAATGTTTAAATTAATCAAATTGTTTTTGTACAGTGATTGAATTTATATGTATTTTTAAGGAATGATTTTGTACATGTAAATAAATACAATGAATAAAAATTGAAACCATATTTCCGATACAAACAACAAATTGTGCATATTAAAAATATCTTTACATATACGGTACTTTTTTTATTTAGTTTTTTTAGAACACTAAAGAAAATATGGCACATGTTTAGGTAAACCTTTAAATATAGACGGATTTGGTCCAAAAATTTGATGATACAGATGAACCATTTTGGAATAAGGACTACATGCCAAATTTCATCTTTTGAACTATTTACATTTTTGAGCTGTAGTGTTCCGGTACACACGATATGGAGCAACAATACCAAAAATATTAATTTTTAGACTCGGAGAGTTCTGAATGCCGGTTTTCATCAAAATTTCAAGAAATTTGGCAACTTCAATACTTTCTCTATGTATACTGTGTGTTCAAGAAAAGAAAATAAGATTTAAAAAAAACACACAGACACATTCATTCTCTATAAAATTTAACTTGCTTGTTATGCCTTCAAGTAAGATGTCATCAGCTATGATTTCTTCAGAACCGTGTCAATAAATGAAATATTGGTACAGCTTTGATATACGACACCACTGGCGATAATTTTGATTTGGCGACTTTTTTCGACAGCTTCAATATAGGACCCCCATTGGAGATATTTTGTTTTGGCAACTTAATGATAGGATGTTCGCTTAGGCGACCAAAAGTCGCCAATACAAGATTACAGCCAGTGATGACGTATATCAAAGCTGTTCCGAAATATTATTATAAAAAAAGGAAAAATATGGATGTTTGACAACTTTACACTTTGATCAAAGAGACACCCAATTACTTGCACATTATAATTGACTATAAAAAGTTATATGCAATTACGTCATATTGAATTAAGCAGAATGAAGAAGATAAAATAAAAGGATGAATGATCTTGCCCATCCCTACCCCCGTCCAGTCACCATTCTACACACCTATGTGCTTTGTCGGATAGTGAAATAATGTGCTCACTGAGTAGATAGTAGTTGCAAATCTTTTTATAACCTTCAGAATTGCATAATACAAGGCAACATAACTAGTACACTTTCCTAAAATAAAATAATGTGCTTTGAAAAATAGGATTTTCAGTTGTTCTGAACCTTAAGAGAATTCTATGATGGCCTGGAAAGAAAACATTACTCCTAGCATCAGCTTAGGTAAAAAGCATGAAACAGATAACAACTGCATCAAAATAACAAAGAATTTGAAACAGAGCATCCTTTTTTTAATTCACTCATTCACCTCATTTTTAATTCATTCAACATAAATTCTACCTGCTTGGAACTGAGCAAGAGTTTTCATTTTTAAAAAAAATCAATTCATCAAATCCAAATAGATTAACAACTGATTTTCCTCAGTGCTTCAATTTGAATAATCTGACAGATATAATTCTACAACAAGCTTAAATTCATCAATGATAACTGAGGGACTTACGAATGACTGGATTATTCAACCCTTTGAGAACGGCAGCTGGAATGCATGTAGGACAGACAATCTCAAAGGGTTAATAGTCAAGCTGCAAGTAATAGTTTTAGCACAATAGTTAGAGATGTGATTATGAAAACTGTATCAATTATCAAAACTATGTCAAATGAGAGTAAGCAAGTTTGAGAAAAGACTGATAACATCATTAATATGTAGAAAAAAAGATGCTTTTAACCATAAGCTTTATTAGTTTATGATTAGATATCTTTCTTTGAAGTATCTTGTATACAAACAAATAGTTATGAATTAATTATTGGTTTGTAAGTAAAAATAAAACTTTTAAAATAACTCCTATATACCATTCAGTTGATCAAAAATTAGTTGTAATTACTTATTTGCATAGCAAAAAGCCATTTAAGTGTTTTACCTTTTGAATCATAAAACCCAGCCTTTGAGAAAAATATATAGAAATTAAATTTTTGTACACATAATTAAATTTAAATAAATATGCAATTTACAAACAATGAGAGTCAGATAATTTACTGCAGTAAATCCAAAAAGTATGGTAGAAACTCGATTATGGGAGACAATTGGAACAGTAATCACCTCAGATAACTGAAAACTCAGTAACACACAATTTTATATCAAGTCTGCAAGTACTATAGAACAAATTCTAATTAGTTACTTAATTTCTTACATGTATTTTTTGAAACAAGGAGGTAATAGAGAAAACAGTTGTATTAATAAGAGGATTCGCAAATGTTACTGATTTTTGTTATTTCCTTTACATTTTCTCAACGATTCTTTAAGAATATTCTCAAAAGAATATTTCCCACCACTCAACAATACAAAACTTTCCAACACATTTACAGAGCTTTTTTTTTTTTTTAATTCAAAATTGTGCACATCACTATGCTTTTCTCTAAATAATTTCTTAGGTTATAAAAAAATCACCTCCTGATAAGGATCTTTTTTACATGCCTTTGCATTGTGAAAATCGGCTCTAATGTCAACTTTGACACTTGTCTGAAAACTTCGACTTCATTTTTTTTAATGAAAAACATCATTTAGTTTTCTGGTTCTGGCTTGGTTATTAGAGGCCCAGATAAGCGAGATTCTACTGCAATAATAAATATTCTTCTTGATGGTTGAAAAAAATTTTTTGCATGAATATGCAATTTATTTCTACATATATTAGCAATAAACTATATATTTCATTTAAAAGAGGCCTTCCACAAAAAAGTAATTATCCAAATGTATAGTTGCTTTTCAAAAACTAATCACTCCACTTAATTTCACTCCGTTATATTTTTAAAAAATGATGCATCTACCTATACTTATAATAATGAAAATGGAAATTATATATGTATATACTCTTTTTTACAAAAAAAAAGAGAGATCAATTTACAAATGCATAACATTTGATTGAAGCATGACAATTAAAACAGTCATAATGCAGAGTTGCAACAGTTACTAAGGCATAGAGTTAAATTTGCACAAAATGACAAAAGGAAAATGTTTACATGCTCAAATTTAATGTTTTTACACTCAAAATAAAGCCAGTCGATTAAATTGACAGAAACATGTATGAAACATTCACAAAGTGGATTCAATAGCTCCCAGGAGCATAATTATATCCAGTGTTCTGCAACACGACCTCAAACAGTTGGAAATGTTCTGCAGTCAGTTTGTCCAGATTTGGTGGATGAAATGAAAAATAGATATAAAAATACTAATTAACCAGTAGAATCTTTATTACTCATTACTGACAAAACATTATATTAAAATTAATTATTTAAAACTAAGGCATACATTAAGAATTTGCAATTCTGTCAATGACTTTTGAAGTCAGATACTGTGACATAATTGGGGAAATACTGTTCACAAAATGGTTATGAAAATTTGGCCCATACATTGTGACAACGGCCGCTTTTAACAACTTTCTGACAGATTTATGGCCAAGTGGTGCACTATTGGAATAAATAAACATTCTTTTGTCAGTTGTTCCAACTGCTGCTTCATCCCCATCAACTGAGGTGGGTCTTTTTTGAACAATTTTGTCGATTGTGGATCCCTACAATTCACAAATTATTTCCGACACGGAAATAGAAATTTTAAATACTATAAATTTCATTAATCTAGGGATCTCTGATTCAAGCTCATTAATGGCCTTTTTCTTAAGGATGAAATGTTCTGCAAAGGCCGCGTTTGTTCTGCGACGTACGTCGCACTTTTAAGTACTTTCTGCTTCCGGGCAATAGCTGTCAATTCATTCTTAACTGCACGAAACCGACATACTAGAAAGATAACAAGCCAATAAAAAGTAGCAATTACTATCCCTCAATACAATATAATCAAATAACTGCTAAATGCATGTTTAAAATACTTGCAAGAAGAATATTTTAATACCCGAACTGAGAAAAACTTCTGTGACCAGAAGAATAATGACAGGACATTCTAGCCACAAAGCAGATGTTACTGCATCAAAGGCTTACATAGCTATTATTTAGAATGTTATATGACCAAGAGCTATAAATTCCCGATATTTTATTGCATAGTATTCTAGTTTTATAGAGATGTTAAATATAACATTTTGAAATTGTATCATGATTAACATAAAAACTAAATTATGATTAATGAAATTTCCTACTATTATTAACATGACAACTAGTTAAATGCTGAAAAAAGTAGGAAATCTAAAATGATCGGATAATACAGAAGAATTTACACTGATTAATTAAAAAATTATATCAACTTGGCTTCAGATTAAAAAGAAATCAAGGCGATCTTCAGGAAATCTGATAGTCAATTCAACGCTTTAATACTTAAAAATACAACAGAATTCCAGAAATTTAAAAGTATCAGTGATCAGTAACAGGATTTAATTGAACTAGAGAAGAATAACTTTTGATACAACAGTAACAATTACTGTATTAAGTTTTAACATAGAGAAAATTTATAAACTAACAAGATTACTGTGGCAAAAGTGTTTGTAAATAATGTCGAAAAAATATCTTTTGTGAAAATATACTTATTGGGATATTTTTCTTTTATTCTCTACAATACAGACCATTCTATCACAGTAAAAATTATGTGTGAAAAACAACCAAGATCTACATTAATTAACAAGATTGTAATACTTTTACAACTTCAACTAATTTTTTATTTCTTTATAATCCAATTCTTTGCTTAATCTAGAAAAATTTTCTGTTTCTCTATAAGTAAATTTCATTCTGCCTCATTTTCTCATTCACACAGTCCATCTATATATTTAAAATAATTTGGCAAAACCAGATGATCAGTAGCCCAAGCCCCAACCATTGGTCCGATTTCAACAATTTTTATTTCGTGTGGAAGCTTACCGACATCTAGATATGTCATCAATGATCCCCTGCCCACCACCACCACCTTCCATTTTTGAGATATATATATATATATATATATATATATATATATATAAAACCACTACTCCACTATACATTCTCTATGGGAAAAAACTATAACAGAGTCCCTCAGCCCCAACCACAAAATTTTATTGCAAAATAAAACTTGGTCAGAGTCCCTCAGCTTCTACAACTGCCAATTCACCAATTTATTTCGTTAAGTTTCAAGTAAAGCTATAGGTTATTAATATTACAAGCGAACAGCTGGTCACCAAAGGCGACTAGTCACTATTAAGTTAAAAAAAAATCAAAATTACTGAAATTTTAACAGCCAAAGATTGAACATACATTTCAAACAACTTAAATCATAAAGAATATCTTGGACCACAAAGACAGAACAGATCATGCAAAATAAATTTAAAATCCCAAAAATACAAATAAAATAAATCGCAACAGTATTCAGTTACGCTTAATTGTTTTAAAATGGTCAAAAACGCAATTTTATATGAAAAGTAATGAAAGATATTAAGAAAAATAAAAATTCAAGAACAATGCAAATATAATTAGAAACTTAACTGAATGAAAATTCTAAATTACTCAGAAAATCATTTTTATAACGGGAACTTCACAAAAATTAAAGAAAAATACAAAAAGAAGAATAAATACTGCAATCTAGACAAAAGTATTAGCTCACTGCTGATCGCAGATAATAAGGAATCTTTTCTTACTCAATGATGCTCAACAAATAATATCATAACTATTTTATGAACTCCAATAATTGAAATGAGACTTTTCAAGGTGATTTCTATACCTTTACAAGTGTTTTCCTTACTATCGGTCATCAATATTTTGATTAATTAGCAGTTTGTGGCAATATTGTAAACACAGCAGTGAAGAAAGTAAAAAAGATTTGCACAGTTTGAAACAAATTTCGTCAACAAATAAGGAATACAATAAGGTCATCATTCCATGTCAAGTGACCCAGAGCTGGTTGCTTGACCACTTTATAATTAAATGATTTTTTTTGTTTGTTGATTCCTAGATGTTTAGAGAGTCCAAAAAGACCAATTTAATTTGTTTACCTTTTTCTGAATTCCGATGGCAGCCATTTTTGTTTTACAAAACGTGCTGATTTTTGCGTTCATAGGGGTCTGCGTTAACTTATATTACTCGTAACTGGTGAACCCGAGGTTGATGAAACAAAAAACAGTCTATTCAGGAAGATACAGCCTTTATTATCTCTAGTATACATTTAAGGAAAATTGTATCCCAATTAACAAAAATCAACCTAAAATTCATCTTTAAAAATTTATAAATTTTCAAAGGCATATCATTCCCAAAAGGAATCTATTCTCCAGATTACTTTTGTGGGGATGTATCTTAATGTGCTGTATTTACAGAAAATTTCAACTCTGAGATTTGTGCTTTTAAGAGCTACAGGCTTTCAAAATCCGAAAATTTAAAAAAAAATCCAAATTTTGGCACCTTGTATCTTTGTTGGGGCAAAGTTTAAAAATCTTAAATTTTTACAGACACCATTGACCTCATATACACATGCGATAGAATCTCTTGTGTAATCTGTACAGTTTTGAAAATGGAATGAATTTCATATTCCATAGCTTGTGAATTAATGAAGCACTTCAGGTTACTCTCCGACACAGAAACAAAAAAATGAAAACTCCTTGTACCAGTAATTGCCACAGTTTTCAAATCGGTCAAGAAGTTTACTGTTGTAATGTTGAATGATTTCTTCATCTTTTATGTAAGTGAAGATGTTTTATGTAAAGTACAGTCGCTGGAAACTTGCTTTGGTAACCTCTCATTTTGTGGTACCACCCACATCATCACAAGCGTTTTTAACACGACACGAAGCAAAAAAAAAAAAAATGCTACTCGGCTTCCAAATTAAAATTTGTTTTATCTATTCCATATTTCCAAATCACATAAATCTTCACACAACCAGTCAAGTAAAATACATAAAGAAAACTGAACTATTGTAACCAGTACTGCTGTGTGTGGGGGGGGGGGGGGGAGAACCTTGCCTGAAGAGACTTTTTTAGGCAAGAGATCACAGGTCTGAACATCCATACATTTTGTTGAATAAGTATATTAGGCCTAGTGCATTTTCAGGAATTATCTTATAAATAGAAACATGAAATAATATAATGTTATAACTTAACAGAATAAATACGTAGTAAAATTAATGCACCATCTGGTGCATTAATTGAAAATATATATGCATAAGAATTAATTTGATAGTTTGCATTAAATTAACATGTAGATTTAATTACAAATATTATTCAAGATCATATTATAATTTATTAATGATAAAAATAATACATAGTCAAATTAATGCTTCATCATTTTCGGCAAAAAAATATTTTTTATGGGATTTTTAAGGTCCTCTTACTCGACTTGTAGATAAATCTCAAACATGAAATTTTTACAGCAATATAATACACTATAGAGGGTTTATCGGTAAAAATTTCATATTTTTAAACTTTGTCCCAACAAAGATACAAGGTGTCAAAATTTGGATTTGAAAATTTTCCGATTTTGAAAGCCCGCAACTCTTAAAAGAAACAAATCTCAGGGTTGAAAATTTTTGTAAATACATTACATTAAAGTAAGCTACACATCCACTAATATGGAGAATAGATTCCTTTTAGGAATATGTTTTTGAAATTTGAAAATGTTATTTTTAAAGTTGAACTTTTAGGTTGATTTTTGCTATTTGGGATACAAGTTTCCTTAAATGTGTACTGGAGATAATAAAGGCTGTATTTTCCAGAATAAACTGGTTTTTTGTTTCATCAACCTCAGGTTCACCAGTTCTGAGAAATATAAGTTAATGCAAACCCGTACAAACACAAAAATAAGCAGGTTTTGTAAAACAAAAATGGCTGCCATCAGAATTCAGAAAAAGATAAAAAATTAAATTAGTCTTTTTGGACTTTCTAAACATCTAGGAATAAACAAACAAAAATCATTTGATTTTAAAATGGTCAAGCAACCAATTATTATTTTTTTTTTTTCTGGATCACTTGACATAGAATGACCCAATAACAGATAACTCATTAAATAAATAATGAAAAATCTCAAATCAACCCAGAACTTAAAAATGAAACAAAAATGTAGTTAGTTAAGTGTGTTTTGTTAATAGCAAACAGTAAAAAACAGTCTGTCCAAATATTAAAAACAAGAATAACTGACAAAAGAAAAACACTCAATGAGAACCATTTACATATTGTTAGTAAGCACAAAATTATGAAATTGTTACATAAAAAGGAAATCACTGTATTCCAAAGAGAAATAATTTAATTCAGAATAGGGATGTAACGAATATTCGGCAACTATTCGATATTTGGCTTTTTTGCCGAATACTACACAGACATTCGGTGGAATAAGTTCTTGATATAAAATATTTTTTTAAAAAATATGCATTTAAATATATTTAACAAACAATATTTTGAAATTATGATGCAAGAATGATGATTTTTCAACACTTTTAGGAAGTCTATTCTATTTGGTTTCGTAGATTCAGCTTCAGAAAATAAACGCTCAATATATACTGCGCTTGCAGGGGCTGAAAGGTATTTTCTTGCTTAATTTGCTAATCTTACACATTTTTCTGCATTTTTTTCTGACCATTAAGTGGACACTCCATCCCAGTCATTAGAAGTTCTTTATCAATTTATTTCCAATTTCAATTTATCCACTGAATTTTCTTATGTTTGTTATTGTCACGTTCTGCAAAGATGACTCTTATTTTCTGTGAAATAATCCTAAAATGAAGAGGATTTCTCATTTCATAATATTGGAATTAAGGTATTTTAAACTATTACAAAAATGCAAGATGTTAGCTTTTTGAATGTACAAAGAATCAATTTTATTTATATTCAATTTTTTTTTTATTTAAAATGAGAAATTTTATTTATAATCAAAAGTGAAACGTTTTCAAAAAGTGGATATTCAGCTGCCAAATACTCAGTATTCAGTCAAATAACTATTCGTTACATCCCTAATCCAGAAAGAATCCAGAGTCTTGATGGGAAAACGTTTCAAGAAAGCAAAAGAGCAGAAAATTTTAAAATGAAATTGTAAATCAATTTCTCATGGGAGAGAGATAAAAAAAAATATTTTAAGATACTTTAAAATAAAATATTTAAAAGTAGATAAATCATTAGTTCATACAGCTTAAAAGTAATTTTGCATAACAACTAATTTTTCAACTAACTCCATCTCCTTTGTTTGACATTTCGAAAATCCTCCACATTCTATTTCCTTAAATGCAGTTTCACATATGTAGAAAGAAACTGACCAAGAAAGACAGTAGGTACTAAGTAACAAACATACAAAGATTTACTCCATTCCTTTACCAAGAAAATCACTTTAAAAAAATCCAGAAATTCTTTCTTAGTAGGAATGAAAATTAAAAGGAGTGCTAAACATTTGAAATTGCTAAAAAATGAAAATACCCTTCTACAACTTTTCTGTATGATGATAATCTGTTCTTGCTTTGGTAAATAGTAAACTACATTAATCCTTCTCCCATATACAAAATAAATAAGTTTTTATTTTAGTTTAAATTTTTCAATACCTTACATTATGTATTTACACATATTGTTCTTTTAAAAAACACTTCATTTTCAAAAATGTTTTCAACATATCTTTCAAAAAGGACAAGTGTGCTATACTTTAGTCTACCATTGTATGCATCAATAGCAGTAGATATATGCCACAGTAATGTCAACTAATTTATCGATTACAAAATTCGAACAATGAATCTAGCAATAACAATCAGATTCGAAAAGTTATAAATGCAGACAGGGCCAACATTAAAAGTTCACTCTATAACCACACAATACGAACATATTTATGAATTATAAGTACTAGTAAACTATGATTAATGGTATGAGTCAATTTGACGAAACACCAACACAGCATAAAATGACTACAATATTTGCCTTAAACTATAATCCAGAGAAGAAAAAACATTTTAGATTAAAATTACATCATGTATTTGATTGCTAATTAATCACATAATCAATCTAGGACATCGCATCTAAATGTAAATAATGAGAAGGAAGAACAAAGTAACTACAGAAAAAGTTATACACTGAAGCATTTAATACACAAAAAATCTCCTCATTACTTAGAATAATACCCAAAACGATAATAAATTCAAATTTATACAGTCAATTAGGGTCTAAAGGGGAAAAAGGTATGTTTAAGGTTTAACACTTACCTTTTAAAATCACGCATTAGTCGTCTCCGAGCAGGAGTAGACATTATTTTAATCTTTCAAAATATATTCACAGAATTTGATTTAAGAAGTGATCACTATGCAACTGGAGTTAAAACCAAAAATCTATTATAAAAAATTGATTACAATACAAATACAGTTTGTTAATAACCCTGTCACCTTTCTAGTTTCAACTCGATAGTTCGACTTGATGTGACGTCATAATCCGGGAATCGAAATACGTCAACATAAAATGAATGACTCAAATAAATCTAAAAAATAAAAAATAAAAAAATTTAAACAGTCTTTAGAAGAAGATCCATTAGAAAATTAATGTTCGTTGGAGGTTATCCCTGCTTCATTTAAAAAACACCCTATAAAGATAGAGAAATTTTAATAATTTATAGTTGAAACTAATGCAGCTTTCGCATGGGGAAAATGAAACTGCTAACTAAAGATGCTTTTCAAATTGTCAAATCTTGAAATTTCAAATGATCGAGCGTTAATCTTTAAATGAGAAAAATAAAATTTCTAGTTAAAATGATAAGAAACATAAAATAGTTTTTGGTCCATTTCGATGAACTGTGGCTATAAAAAAATTCTTTTATATGCCATTTTAATATAAATTTATTTTTAAATGCTCGCTTTTTAGGTATTTCCTATCAATTTTATGAGTTATTTGGTTAAGATGAAAAAATCTTGATCCAGAGAATACCCAGGTATCATTTCCTGTTTTTATTTTGTAGAAAAATATGGGCTTTCCCTAATGTAAAAATTACAAAAGTGCGTAAGACATCGAAAAATTAAAACACTTTCAAATAGTGAGATGTTTAAAATTTTTTGGAAGTTACTGAACAAGAACTTGAAGAGAAGTCTATTAACACCACTTGAGTCGAATAATATTAATTTCAAAATAATTTTCAGGGCTCTAATAAACTGCAAGGTACTGGAGTCCTTTCTTTTGGAATAAAACTTTTCATTATGCAGTTCCAGTGAAAGTTGAACTAAAATTACTTAATATTTCCTATTTGTGGAACAATTTATTCTTGTTATTGATTACGAGATAAATTTTCTTTTTTCTATTTTTAAAATTACGTGAATCGAACTCTTTAAAATAACAGAAAGACAAAAAGTACTGTAAAACGTTATAAACATCAGCAAGAACAAGAAGAAAACGATTGTACCTATATAAGGCATATGCAGGGCATAAAAAATAACCTGCCTAATTCCTTACATATTTGTTCAATTATATAGAATTAAATCAGACCCCTTTCGAGGTGAAGCAATTCTTTTTTTTTTTTTTTTAACGATCTGCCGCCGTAATGGCAAAGTGAATCAGTTTCATTGTCTCATCTTTATTTGGGAGGAAGAATATTTGATTAACTGTGATTTGCTACGCAATATCAAAAAATCACAAATACCAGTGATGCTATACTACTATCAAAAAGGTGTAATTTAATCATTGGTAATTAAATGTATGTAAATTGTTTTATAAAATTTGCTTTCTTTTTAATATACTTTTGCAAAGCATTAATTTTTAGTTCTCTAATAAACTGCATGTTAACTCTAAAAACTTCTCTATCTTCTGTCAATAGATGACGCCTGAAAAGCTTCATTTTGGTGCTTAGAAAGAAGATCGTTAAACTGCAAATATATGAAGTAACTTTTCCTGTTAACACTCCTCCACCCCCGATCGCAGTTTCAAATGATTTCATGTGAGTCACCATTCTAGAGATGACGAATATTTGACGAACTGTTATTTTCTACGCAATAAAAAAATTACAAATACCAGTGATGAATACTACAGTCAAAAAGGTGATTCAGTCATTTGTATAAAGATGTACTCAAAGTATTATTTTAAAATTTTGATTTCATTTCTTTTTAATATAATTTTGCAAGGTTTTAGTTTTTAGTTCTATATACTGTCAGCAGATAGCGCCATCAAAAGCTACTCTGAAAGCTCTCACATATTACGAACTACCTACCCCACACAGGGGGTCGGGCATCACCACACCCCACTCAGGTGAAGCAGAATCTTCACCTGTACCTTCGAAACAAGCAGGTCACGCTTCACCGCGCAGATCACCCTACACCACCTCGTCTCGTATTATATCACATTTCGCGCCTTCCTCCCGATCGCACGTTCTCCCCCATCGCGGTTTAAGAAGTCTTTCCTTGAATCATCCCTCTTGTGATATGCCTTCTCGAATGATAACGGCGCTTTTGTAATTCGAAGCTTCTTCGGGAACTCAATAGAGCAAGTATTCGTTTTTCTCTTTGATTGACAGAATAGGTGTCCCAGATAGCAATTTTAGTTTGCAGCAAGCTTGCCACAAATTTGTCATGACAAGAGTGCAAGCTTGCCATAAATTTGTCATGACAAGAGTGCAAGCTTGCCACAAATTTGTCATGACAAGAGTGCAAGCTTACAGCAAGTTAATGAAAGCATCGAAGTCACCATGGAACGAACTTGCAGCAAGCTTGCCACAAGCTTGGCGTGCAAATTATAGCAAAAACAGAATACGAACACAACCGGGTATAGAACTCGCGACCTACCGGTTCAGAAGCTGGCGCGCTAACCACTGCGCCAGTTAAACTCTGAGAAGCGAAGATAGATTTCGCTAATACATCGTTCGATTCGATTCGTATACCATTTATTTTAAACTATTTTCTTGATTTCATTAATTTTTTGAGTTGAGAATATGATTTGAAGTCAAACCCAGATAGCAATTTTAGTTTGCAGCAAGCTTGTCACCAATTTGTCATGACAAGAGTGCAAGCTTGCAACAAATTTGACATGACAAGAGTGTAAGCTTGAAACAAGTTTGACATGACAAGAGTGCAAGCTTGCAACAAGTTTGAAATAAGTTAACGCAAGCTTCAAAGTCACCATGCGACGAACTTGCAGCAAGCTTGCGCGTCAAATTCATTGCAAATTATAGTAAAAACAGAGTACGAACACAACCCGGATTAAAACTCGCGACCTACCGGTTCAGAAGCTGACGCGCTAACCACTCGGCCAGTTAAACTCTGTGAGGAGGAGATAGATTTCGCTAATGTATCTTTCGATTCTATTGAATTAATAAAAAGAAGGGCTGTCTAGGAGATACTACAGTGAAGCCTCTCTGAGCGGCCACCCCTCCGTTCCGAGAAAATTTGGCCGCTCAGAGGGGGTGGCCGCTCTGAAGGGTTTTCGTTACAATTACAAGATAATTGCTATAATATATAATATAAACAAATCTGACGCATATTTCTTATTTAAAATAAAGTTTGAGACTTATCTAAAGAGAAAATAGTACTTTATTTAATGAATTTTTACATTTTTTGAAAAAAGGATACAATTTGTGGCTGTTTTAAGTTTTTACTCTTCTCGGAAACAATTATTCTTTCATGTTCGTTTTTCAGTTTAATGGTAAGCCGCTCCTTTGGAATTTTTCCACCTCTGGCTTCTTCAGATTTTTGAATCATGCTCTTATAAAAAAGAGTGCCGTTTCGTCCATGTTAAATATGTCCTCGTCATCATATCCAGCCAAAAGAAGTGGAAGACGCTCCTGCCAATGTTCACATAAACTGGGATCGACATCGGCTGTTTCGCCACACAGTGATCGAAAAGTAATGTTATTCCGTATGCGAAATCTGTCCAGCCACCCATCGATGGCGGAGAAATTTTCAATTCCCAAAGCATCCGCAAGTTCTTTTGCCTTGTGTTGAATCATAGGTCTACTGACAGGAATTTTCTTCGCCCGAACAGTTTTAAACCATTCCAAAAGAGCCTCGTTTATGTCGACATACTTTTCGTGTCTCATCCGTTTGACACCACGAAATTTGAAATTTTCGTACTCTTTCAAAATCAAATCTTTTTCTTTAATGATTTTCTTTATTTGCGTTCTTCCGCAGTAAAATAATTCAGCTAACTTTCTCGCCGATTTGCTGTTCTCATATTGACGCAGAATTTCAATGCGCTGATCGAGATTTAGGAAAACGGCTTCGACATCGTTGCAACTCAGATAACTGACCATCTAATAAAACAAGCGTGAATAACATTTTTGCTCCAAAATTATCGGAATCCGCTAACAGCCAATAGGAAGCAAGACGTACAAACAAGCTAACGACCTCCCTTAACCTGACCTTGAACCTTTCGGCTCAAGGTTAGAAACATGAAGTGAGTAGATTTTGCTTAAAAATGGGATAGGCAAACCCAACAGGTGGCCGTTCAGAGGGGTTGGGTGGCCGTTGCTAGGGGTTATTTTAACATTAGGTCTAAAGGCCGAAAAATTGGCCGTTAAGAGTAGGGATGTATAATCCACGATTTTTTGAGTAACAAATATTTTTGCTATTGCTATTTTCAAATATCTATACCAAATAACTGTTATTTCAATCACACTTTTAATTTTCAAAAAGTCTTATTAAATATAAGTAAAATGTGCTAAAATATTTAAATAAAAAATATTATTTCTTTCTCAATATACTTTCTTTATAGTTTTAATGTTTAGTTCTATATACTGTCAACAGATGGCGCCAGCAAAATTTTTTTCGACGTTTGTAGAAAGGGATTTTAGTTGAAACGTAGTTTGGAGGGGGGGGGGTGCTTGAACCTGTTAGTGGGGTTCACATTGTTACAATAGTAATCAATTACTGAAGTCACAGTTCGCAGTTTCCGGTCTTTAAACAGCTCAATCGCAGTAAAGGAGATTTACAGCGATTACTCGTTTGAGAGCAAATTACAGCGATTATGCAAATCGAAGAGAAAAACGAATAGTTGCTCCTTTGTGTGACGCGGCTGAGCTGAGTAAGCGCATCTCCTTTCCTTTTGCGGTTTGACTTTTGGTTCGACTACCTGAAGCGTTCTTTGTGGTTTTGTGTCTGTACTGATTTCTCTTATTTCGGAAGTTATTAACATCGTACGTAAACAGGAGATTGGTTGGTCCCCTCGGCAAACTTATTTGGTATATTAATCTGAGAATGATCGATTTAATATCATTTTTTGCAAGCCCTATAAATGTAATTTTTTTTTCAATATGCGGTGAGTCAATCTCTTTCAAATTTCAGCGGAGATAAAAATCATGAGTTTTTAGCTTGTGTATTTAATAATTATAACTCACTTCTGCCTTTTTCGACAAACAAAGCATTGTTTAGTATTTATCTTAAGGTTCAAGGATGATAAAAAAAAAATCTCATTTTCTTTTCTAGAATGTACGTTTTCTAGTTCTACACCACTGAAAAAAAGATGCATATTTTTTTTATCCCACACATTTTAAAAAGAAGTTAATAAATGGTATCATTATTAATGCTAGTACTACTGAACAGATAAGTGGGGGACATTCAGCTAAGTATGACTGATTTTATATCTATTTTATTGGCACTGTAAAATTCAAAATATTGCTTTGGGATTGATTTTTTAGTATAGGGTATTTTCATTTCTCAATCATGAATGAAGTTATAAATATATTTATAGCTCTTAATGTAGCTCTTTATGGAATTAATAGTAGTTCTCGATTTCTTGAATCGATTTGTAATCTAAACGTTATGTTAAGGGAAATTGTATCATTCTACTGTATTGAATAAAAGAAACAACATTAATATTTTCCTGGCATTTTAAAACAATAGATTAATAGTTTTATAACATTTCTTTCATCTTGAAAACTTCAAAATAAAAAAGAATTCAAATCCATCAAATTTGATGAACATATATCTAGTGTGTGGAGAGGGAGAATATTTATTATTTTTTAAAAACAATGCGCCTGTTAAATTAGATTTCTACGCTTTTTAATTTCCTGTATTTTCAGTTTTAAAATTAAATTCAGAGTAATCTGTATTTTATTAAACAGGTTTTCTAAATTTTCGTTTACGACAAATACTTCCTTTGTATTCATTTTCTGTTTTTGACATTTAATATATATATATTTCAAGATTTTTTATAGCATCCCTGGAAAGAGTAACATGATATATTTTTAAATAAGGTGATTTTTACTTATAAATATTTGTTTTGTTACGTTCTCTGTTACGGTATTTAATGTACATAAAAATTATTAGACAAATGATATAACTTAATGGCACAAAATGTTTTTTTTTAATTATGAAATGAAATACACTGCGAATGTTTTCAGGCTGATAAATATATTTTTTATGATATATCTAATCGCCTTTCGTGAACAGCTTGTTAATAATAAATACTGGTGTGTTTAATTTCATTTATATCCTTTATACACAACTTAGTCTTCATGGGTTCACCAGCAAAACATTTTAAAAATAGGTATAGGTATTTAAACGGCACTGTTTTCTGTGGTGTAACTAGGTTTAGTTTCGTTATATAGTTATATTAACATCCCGTTTAGCAGCAACTTAAGAGCTATTTTGGAACGAACCTCGTAATTTTCAACCGTGTCAGATGACGAGGACGACGCCTGAGCCGGCACCTCCCTTTCGAAACTTCCGCCCCACTCTAGCGGGAGGACGACGTAACTAGGATGAAGAAGAAGGCGTCATTGATTGTGAAGCAAACCCAAGATTTTATAATTATAGGAGAGATATATATTTAGATAGATATATATTTGTGCAGAAATGTCTATAATAATAATTTATTATGTTTTTACACACTCATCACTTAAAAGTCAACACGGTGCAAACCAACATTAAAAATCAATATTGATTAGCTGAGTGACGTAGTCCTGGGGTGTCATAGATTATACCCAAGATACCAGAACTGAGTGGAGCACCGCGAAGACAAAATAATAAAGAGTTTATTTCACATTTTGAAGCAAATTTTATTCAAATGCAGCTAATAAATACTACTCCCCAGGTACCTTTTACCCTTGTTACGCTATTGTTTAATTCTACATTAAAATTCGAACTTTTTGCTAAATATTTGACGACAAATATTTAGTTCTGCCTTTTTGTGCTTGCATGTTTCTAGCTTTAGATATATGGATACTTGCTTTAAGTGGTAATTTTTGTGTGATTTTAAGTATTTGGAAATGCTTCAAAAAACTTTCAGTCGATATTGTTAGAATAGTGTGTTGGATTTATACAGTAAACGATAAATTTAATTATATAACTAATATTACTAACTGGAATGCAACTTTCTTGCGAATAAAAAATTCTGATGTGCGCCCAGTTACCTTTTATAGCTCATTTTTAATTGGCATATTTAAAATTTCTTTTCTTCTTTATTTTTCGCAAAAGAAAATAATACGCAACCATCTTGTACTTTTAGTTATATTTTTTTAAAGTTGAGTGAGTGAAGGCTGCAATAAAATTTCATCTAAAAATATGCGAACCTCATATCAAAATGAGTGGATCGAATATCAAGTGGTTTTTCAAGACAAATAAAAAATTTTAAGCGTAAAATTTAGTGAAAAATATTAAATAAATTGGATACAAAACAAATCCCATGAAAAGATGTTAGAATAAAGACGTAAAAGAGAAGTGGACACTACTTTTTAAAATCATTCAACATATGTAGAAACTCTATAGTATTGACTAGTTTCAAGGCTGACTATCGTATTCCAGACCGCTTCCCTTCCCGGAAATCGAGTCATAAACATTGAGCAGAAAGAGACCTCCACCTCACCCCTCAAGCAACAAGACACCTGCCTATTTTCAGACTCCTTCCATGAAAAAGAGTTTCTCTGTTCATTTATTTCGCTGCTTGGGTGACTTTAACTCAAAATGGCTAACGTAAACTTGAATCTTAACTGCATTTTTAAACTACGTGCAAAGGGTTTTTTTCCATCTGGGGAAGAACCTGTTGAATGTTGCAGGCGGCTAATGTTAGACTAAATACAATTTTGGTGCGTGTCAAGTCAAGTTTCAAAAAGTTATTATCATTTTTTCAGCTGTTATTAATATATTTAAAATGTAATGGAAGAACTAAATAAAGAAATTTTAAATTTTCCTTAAGAAATAGTTTAGTTTCTATAGAAATTTTTATTAATTGTCTGAATTAATCAATGCTTATTTAATTAAAGGAACTTTATCAAAGTGTATATGTTGAATTTTATCTCGAGCTAAATGATATTTTAAATATCGATCTTAGGTAAAAAAAATTTTGATGAATCAAGCTATGAATAAAATTTTAAATTTATTTAATAATTGTATTTCTATAATAGCAGTATTAATATAATACTTGTATTATTCTTGCATAAATATCTTAGTTAAGGGAAAATAATTCAGCTGTACTTCTCAATATTATTTTTGCGCTTTAAAAGCTTAAATTGTAAAACTTAATTTTTAGATACATCCTTTTAGTATAGAGCGTAACATTTACCAGCTAAAATTTTAAAATTAAAGTTGGATGTCAATTTTCCTTTTTAACCTTATCAAGTCTTTCTACCATCTAATTTAACTTTGAAAATACATTCAAAACTTATAAATTTGTGTTGCTAAGAAGTAGCAGTTGTTTTTTATCTTTGGTTACATTGCCGTTTATATAAAAACTTCATTTGCTATGTTTGCATTTGTTTTTAAATATTTAATTTTTTTAAAAAAATACATTATACTAAAGTATTTTATTTTTGAAATAAAATATTAGCGAGTTACAAATTTTGCTTACATTTTAAACTGATGTATCCAAATTTAAATATTTTAAACCCATAAAGCCTACATTACCTTGCTTAAGTACGTATGCATACCTACTTAAAAGCACATATAATTACCTACATATTATGGGATTTTTATTGATTAACTAATAACATCTCTCAAACAAGATTTTTTAAATATATAATGTGCTTTAGGAAGATCATTAATTTGCATTATTTGTTGCTCTAAAGGTGAATAAAAAATGTACTTTTATCTCAGCAAAATCTCTTTGCGTTCAAAATTTCACACTTTAAGTAAAGTAGTAGAGATACTGAAACTAAATACAAAAAAAAAAAAACATATATTCATTGTCCTTTCTCTACCCGCTTAGTACAGCAATCATTTTCCAAGAATTCACGAATATGGAAAATGACTCATTAAAATATCGAGATTCAAAGGAATTGCTTCAAATTGAAGCATTTTCATGTCGAGCATAATTGATGTTAAAATAAATCTAATTGCAAATTAACAATTGACATTGGTGGTTTCAAAATAGGATTATAATATTACATATATATATATCCTCTAAAGCTTTATCAATATGAAAATAAGTTCATTATAATTCAATGGTTGCTCAAAAATGAAATTTATTCAATTTTATGATATAAAACATTACTTTAAAATAAACGTGAAATTATGAAAAATACAATATTACATTGCAAAACAATATTATTTGCCAATCTAAACACAATGTACATAATGCGCGTCATATTTTTAAAAAATCTAAATCTTGGAATGCATTAAAAATAATAATTATAAAAAAAATAAGATTATTGGTAGTTACAGCAAATATGTTTATTCGGAATCTCTAATACATACAGAGAGGGGAATTAAAATAGACGAGTGCTGCAAAGTTGTTGAACCCGTTCGAAGATTATATATCAAATGAAAACTGTATCCGTTGTTATGGTTACTTTAAACTAACTAAATATTTAATTTTCTTACTCCTTAGAAATTTCAAATTTATTTGTAATATTACCTAAATGAAAAATGTGATGCAATTTCTTGATTATTTATTTAGTAGATTTCCAATTGCAATTTAGAAACAAAAGTTTTTTTACTTTGTTTGAATTCAGACGCGATCTACGTTCTGTTAATATGTTTCCTGCTTTAGAGAAAACTCGTTCACAAGGGACTGAAGTTGCAAGAGCACAACCCATTTCTTGAACAAGAGAACTCAAATGTGGATAATTATACTTTTGACTTCTCCGCCATAACAAAGGATCCGATTTTCTGCTGATTATACCCTCTTCGAGGTATCTGTTTATCTCCAGTAAGGCTCTCGAACTGGCAGTCCCTTTCGGCTTATGGTTAGAGACCCTCTGATCAAAACTGTCCCAAAAAGAAAATTTTAATTCTTGGGTGTCGGATTCAGATCCTGTGGCCTGATTGTTGATGAGCAGCTCATCACCAGTTGAATGAAGCATATTTGCAACTAAATTTGTTAGTTGCCGCTTCACATTTTCGGCAGCTATTTTGTTTTTAAAAGCTAGATCTTTGAAGCGTGGATCCAAAAATGTAGCTTTTGCTAAAATATTGTTGTTTTCTACATCCCCTAATCTATTTAGAAGAGATTGTTGCAATTTCTCTATAGTGTTCTTTAGTATGTTGTCCTGTAGTATATCAGTAGAGTTTAACATTTTGCTGCAGACATCATTTAGCCCGTTCACTATAATTATGATCAATGATGCAGTGGCGTAATTTTCCCCGCTTGCCATTGTTGTAGCATCTTCGAATGGTTTTAAAGCTTTGCAAAGCAATTGCAATGTTTTCCACTCTCCTGCTGTCAAGTGGGGAAGATCAGCATCCAAAAGAGCCACAGTGGTTCTAATGCAGCTTTCCAACTCGACAAACCGTTCTAGCATGTAAAATGTTGAGTTCCATCGAGTTGGAACATCTTGGATTAGTTTTTTGGCATCTTTCCCTGAAGTCACTTGGCATTCCATTAATCTGGAATTAGCCGCAGTGCTTCGTTTGAAGTGGCACACAATTGATTTTACTTTTTCGACTAAGCAAGAAAATTCTACCTGCGCATCTTTGAGTATCAAATTTATTGTATGGGCGAAACATCCCAAATGCTGCCATTTAAGCCCGTTTTTAATAGCGCCAACAATATTGCTGGCATTGTCTGTAACTGTCACTAGGATTTTTCCTTGTAAGTTCCAGTTTTCGACAATTTTCAGCGTTTCTGAAGCGAGATTTGCGCTTGTATGGGGTACAAACAAAATGGATACATCCAAAAGTAGGGAGTTCATTTTAAATTCTTCATCCAAGTAGTGGGCAGTTACAGACATGAAGCTTTCGTTATTCGCAGATGTCCAGCAGTCAGTTGTAAGACAAGCTTTTTTGATAGTACAACAAGCTTGTCTTACGTCATGAGACACTTGTTCGTAAATTGCAGGTAACAAAGTATTCACTATTGTGTCTCTGCTTGGCAGGCGGTAGGATGGATTTAGAGCTGAGACAAAAGCTCGAAATCCTCTGTCGTTTACAATATTAAACGGCTGGTAATCAAAAATAAACATTTTTAACAGTTCATTATTAATTTTTTGTGTCTCACTGACAGATAATTTTTTCATTAAATAACTTGAAATCCGTCTTTCAAAAATTTGAGCTGAACTTTTTATAACGTGAGATACTGGAAATTCATTTGTTGCAGTTTCAGTATCTACAGAACTTTTTGTACTGCCATTGTTCTGAGATTCCAAGGTAGATATTCTAGAAGGCCCTGGAACTGGATCATCAACTGTTTTTTCAGTAACCTGCAAAAATAATTTTATGTCAAGTTGAGACAATAGTAATAAGACACATTTTAACATTTCAGATGAAAAATTCACATTCAGAGTTTAACAGGGGGGGGGGGAAATGGGAGATTTATTTTTTAGTACTTTTATCATCAGCATCATATGAAACAAACTTTCTAGTTTGTATTAAATTAACATTTATGAATCAATGATACTTATCTCTAACTTTGAACTTTATGATTAAAAGTTTTATCCGAAATTAGTGATAATAATCATGCATATTAAAAAAATAAAGGAATTTTAGTGCGGCGTAGTTCAGAGTTTCCTGGCACAAAAACTGAGATTTGATTCAAGTTAGCCTAGCACATTATTCATTTTAAACACCCATATTAAGAAAAGGGCTTCTCCAAACAAAGAGCGTGCGTATTTGTTAAATATCTACTAATAATAAAGGAGAATGTGTGTGTGTGTCCGTGTGTTGGTCATCTACATGGCAGACCGCTAGACCTAGAGCTACGAAATTTGGCGCGAACATTCTTTAGAGGGTGGAAATGTGCACCTCGAAGGCATTTTTTTAAAATTTTAATTAGAAATTTTAATTAATTAAAAACTAAGCAAAATTTCGGAGTTTTTCGACGTTGTTTTTACACCATCTGAAAGTGCAAAAAATTACCTTTTTTAATGATATCAATTAAATTTCTGCACAATGTTTTCTCGAATTTTAATAAATTTTTAAAAATATTTTTTGGCGTAATTTACAACAATACTTTTCATTGTCGCAACGCAACTCAAATCATTTTCTTTGTTTAAACAAATATTTAATTGCATATTTTTCTTTCATTGTTATCTGAGACAGGATTCTAATACATTTTGCTTTCAAATTTTATTTCATCAAGATTTTTGTGAAATCTGTAAACCAAGCTCTCCGAGCTATTGCTTTGATTACATTAAGAAATATATCCATTAAGCTGTATGGTTAATTTGCTATGTTTTCATTCTTTTCTCAGCATGTTTTATCCAGCTAACATAATGCTGGCCATAAAATGTTCTACGTCATTTTAATATTGAAATCAAATGGACATTTTACGAGAGGAATAAAAAAGTGAAGATAGTGCTGACAAAATAGAATTAGAGGTTACATGACATGGTCAGTTATTTGTCTCCATTAGGAACATTTATGTGGATAATGATCAGAAGAAGTCCAAAGTCACTAATAGAACATGGGTTAAATATCTACCACATTCTGAAGTTCAAAATTACGTTGGTAAGAGAACCATGAATATAAAATGATGCAAGATTCAATTGAAATCATATTCCCCGCGAACAAGCTGGTCGCCAAATAAATAATATTTGGCTATTTTCCAAAATTTTATTATTCATTTGTGAAAGAAGATCTAATTTCTTAAATTTCAGAATGGAGAATCCTGCGACTTGAAATACACATTATTTTAAAATTTTGGTTAAATGTTACTAAACAAATTGAATAGTTCCATCTTTCATTTCAGTTCGTCTCAAATATTCATTAGTTGCATAATTGTGTTCTTATGTTATTAACATTTTGCTTCCAAAAATAATTTCGATGATAAAAAAATGCACAGTTTCAGCTCCTGAAAATTTTAAAGATTATTCATTTTATCAAAAATTATGGCTGTTTATCTGTTCTATTTACCGAAGCTAATTTATGCCAGCCTAAAAGTTACGGAAAATGTCATCTTTATTTGCTTCTCATAATGCAATTTTTAAAACTATAATTCTCTATACAATTTTAAGAATATTCAGCCTTTAAAAGGTAATTCCAACAGGCGCTGGAAACTTAATAGTTTTTAAAGCTATACGTTTCAAAATCTACTTTCTTAATGAAACACCAATGAGTAGAAATCTCATTATGCAAGGATACATATTTTTCTGCCAGTTTAATTGATCTTGTCACACGCATACTTTTTTCGTATGAAGACTGATATTTAAATTCACACAATTTCAAATAATGAGAAATATCAAACACTACCTTTTATTTCTCATTTACTAAAAACCTTAACCTGTCTAAACATAAAATTTTTTTTAACTGTTTCTAATCAAGTTAAAAATGTCAACATAAAAGATATCAAATACCTGAATATTGGAAGACACTCTACAGAGCTCTTTTACTCTTACTGTTGGATGTCTTTTCAGCATATGTTTGCTTAAATTTGTGACTGTTGTCTTGTACGATAGCTTATGCCTGCAGATGTTGCACAAAGCAAAGTTTTCATCTATAGCAGTATAAAAATTCCAAATTGGGGAGCGCCTCCTTTTACCAATATATCCTCCACGCATTAAAGATTGATCTACAAACAAGAAAATATGAGATTAAAAATATCACTGTAATTAAAACTAATACTTTCAAACATATATGCAACACATTTCTGCATTTTAATTCCTATAATAGAAATAAGATTTTTCACCACTTTAAAAAATGTTCTGTAGATTAGAATGGAGAATTTACACAACTGATAGATTTTCTTCTGTCTAAATTTTTTCAGTGCAGATTTTTAAAAATAATAATTTTGAATGTTTAAATCTTGTTTGGAAATTTATTATTTCATACAAAACCAAATTATCTCGATTCTTTTATGTAACTATTTTTTTTTTAAGAATTTAGTTATTTTTCAGTAAATATCTTCTATGAACAAGTTTCATAAAAAATATAAAAAATGTTTAACTATTCTAAATCTTTTAATTTTTCATCCATACACTTTCGATTAAATTAGTTTCATTATTGAGAGGTATTTAAATAGCCGTCTTTGAAGACTTAACTCGCTGGCTGGGAATACTGGATGCGTTTAAGTGAAGTTAAATTTCATTCATTGCTTAATCTTCACGATTATTCCACACGTCATGCAATAATTAACTGCGCGATGTTTTACATATGAGGTCTTTTCACGTTTTTCTTCTTCAATGGACTCTGAAATGAAATGTGCGCGAAGCATTTTTAGGTGTATCATGAGAATGAATGGACACCGTTAAGGGTCTGCAAGCACGTCTGAAATTTGAGCTTTAAAGTTAAAAGCGGAAATACTGAAATGTCTATTAACCTAATGACGTACTAGCTGAACTGAAATATGCTCATAAAAATATAAGAAAAATAAATTGAATCCTTCAGCATCGGAATTGTGTGCGCATATTCTCCACAACAGAACTAGAATACTTCTATTACTTAATATTTCACAATTAACTTAATGCCTTAAAAAAGGTTTTATTTTAGGTTCAATAGAAATTTCAAAGCACTACAGTAGGAAAGCAAAATTGCAAGTTGATGAAGAGAGTATATTCTTGCGGATTAAATTATATCGAAGGGAAGAACAGCAGAATTTGTTAATGTACTACAAACTGTAAAAATTTCATAATTGTTTCATTTTGAAGTAGAATCTTAATGTAATTACTTTAAAGAGAAGGAAAAAAGCCTACAAAGTTTCCATGCAAACATATTTAAGAATTCACGAACTTTAAATGCAAAAATGAGCAGCATCTTGGTGCATTATTTTTCAGCAATGTAAGATAAACAATATTATTTGTATATAAAAGGGAATGATTTGTGGATTTTGTTACAAGAATGAGAAATAAAGTTACATATATTTAAACAAATTGTTAAACTAATTTTTTTGCATAAATTAAACTGGTGTAATTAAAAAGATAATTTTCTAAGCATTAAGATTGGGTGAAAAATCTTTTTCTGTGATAATAGTATTTTCCGAAGTTTTGGCGGGAAAACGGTAATTTTAATTAATTTAAATTTTGAAAAAGTCTTTCCGAGGTACACATCATCACTCTTTAAACTATGTTTGTATCAATGCCAGTGTCTCTATGTCCAACAGTCTGCCCGATAGAGCGAAAACAGGCACAGACAAATAAAAACCCTTTTATTTCGAAAAGTAATTAATATTTTAAACCGTGAAATTAAGTGAATGCATATAAAAAGTAAATATACCTTAAACATTAGTAAATAACTTAAAAAATATTTAGCAAATCATACTGCGAGTAAATTTTAAAAAAAGAAAAGAAATTCGTTTGAATATATATCTTAAAAAAATGATATAGATCTTAAGGGTTTATAGTACAAGAGAGAATTTTTTTAAAAATAGTTCAAAGAAAAACTGGGTTTTATGTTCATTGGTAATCAGAAAAATATCAAAAAATAGTCACTACTTATACCAAGCACCAAAAGTATAAGACTTACCCATTTCTCATTCGACTCTGTAGCAGTCCAGTCGACTTTTGTTGCAGCAGCTATTTCTTTTCAACCCAAACAGGTCTGGTACGCGAGTTGTAAAAGAGTCCCTTTCTTTTGTTGCTTCGAAAGTTATTTAATAAATAAATATTCTTGACAGGTTTTCAAGACGGACAAAAAATATTAGGGTAAAATTTCGTGAAACATAAAATAAAATTAATGTAACCCAAAAAAAATCCGTGAAAAGATGCTAAAGGCTGTAAAAATCAAACCATGGGTATTCGAAAGAAAGTATGGTAGAGGTGACACACATTCATTCAAAATTTGTCTGTACATGAAATTAGTGACAATAATTAAGGAGGTCCTATTTATACTAGAAAATAAAAATTGGGGTGGAGCCTTTTTAGATAGAAAAGAAAATGATAGGCTATGCTTATTGAATGCTACAAAAATAAAGCCACCTTACTGGTCAAAAATAAATAGCTTTCTACCAAAGCCATACAGAAAAATACGCCCCCATCCTCCTAATAGACAGTCTCAAATATTCTACTCCAACTCTCCCTCACACCATGATCAGAATTACAATAGTTAAATATATGAGCTCCCTGATTACTATGAGACCACCCCAGACTTGGAGACCACCCCTAATTGTCTCCTTCTATTCTCTTATAATTGCTTTAATTTTAAACCCCCTAAGCGGCTAATTATTAGCAGCGAATTTTCCCAGTTTTTCCTCCGCCTGGCAGTGTGTCTTTACAAAAATCGTATCAAAAGCAGTTTTAAAAAACACAAATTATGGAATGGTTATCATTAAAAATAAAATATAAATATATGCGATTTTGACAAGTCATTCAGTCGGAGAGAACCTAAGGACGGAAGAATGAATAGTAACTAACTAGTTGAAACAGTAGTTATCAGTAAAAGGAACATATAAATGCAGCCTTTTTTCTGTACATTCTATTACGATTGTCGTAAGGCACTTTTTAACTTGTTTTATGCAAATGTTATTTCATAAAACAAGCTGCTGCTTGTAACTGTATATTTACTGCTACTAATAAAAAAATTGTGAATTTCTTTAGTAAAAATATTTAAGAAAGCTCTTTCTTTCCCTTTCGTTTATTGGCACTGATTATTCAAATATTTTTTCGAACAGAAATCTTTCAGCTCGTATTTTTTTTCGATAGTAAATTGAATTCAATTGCTAATTGATTTATTGTTTTTGCTTGCATTGCTGGAAGCAAATTTTAGCAAAAAAAAACGTCAATTATTCTGTCGATTACTACTTTTCCCGACTTCTCACGATTTGTACATTTTAGTGAAATGAGGTTAACATTAATTACTGTTAAAATTAATTGCTGAATAACATATGGTGAAAATCCCAACAAGATATCAAAATAAAGTAAAATTTGGCATATTTAATTTTAATTCAAAAAATTACTTTGTCAGTAATTGAAAACCGCTTGAGAAATATCTGATTTATTAAAAATTTTCTAATAATATTGTATGTACCAATTTCGTGTTTTATTAAACTTAATATATATTAATTATGAAATTTATAAGAAAATATTAAATTTGGCTTTTAAATTAATTTGATATTCTGTCAGATATACAAAAGAGTATCCCATTGTCTCAGCAAGAATTTATCACTCTATATGAAAAAAAAAAATGAAGAACATTTCATCCGTAGATAGTAATGATTTTTCCCTCTGAATACCGCCAGAAAATCATGTTTGTTTTAATTGTGTTTGATTTGCTGAAAGGAAGATATATTTTTAAAGATTCTATAATTGCACGGAGCTGAGTTAGCTTTTCAGTGGGTTCAGTGTTTGCAACGGGGGGGAGGGGCAGGGGGAGAGATTTCTACAAATTACGATTTTTAACTTTTTATATTGTTTCACGACTTTTTGAAATTAGAGATTCATCATTAAATATTAAATTATTAATGTATTATGTTAGCGAAATAATTGTTTAATATAAAAAGCTTTTAACCTTATCAGTGACTGTGTTCACAGTTTTGCTAGCCAAAAACACCACATTTAACTGCGTCTCATACATACACAAACGAGGACAATTTGTTACAAAGTTTGTTTAAAACATGGCTGAATTTTGCAAGACAAAATTTATCAAATTAACTATATATGCCTGATCTTGTACACTTTATTGTTAAAAAAAGCAGAAGATACTTTATATTAAATTGACAATTACGTTATTCGCATTTCAATTTTAATAATGCTTGAAAGAGTAAAATCCATCTGTTGAAGAAAAGGTAAATTAGTTAAAAAATATGCTTAAATGCAAATATTATTAGTTTTTATTTCTTTTAAGTATGTAGTCCAAGATAACTGAAAATAAAATTGATATTTTTATATAAACCAAGAAAATATTGAAAAATAAAACAATTTTCTTTACATTAATGCAAACAACATTATTGGCGACTTGTAAAAAAAATACTAATTGGCATTCTATGTCAAATTTTTGATTTTGTGTTATACATTTAAAAAAGTGTTTATATTTGGATGAATTTTTATTCATTACACAAAAGTATTTTAAAACTCATGGAGGAAAATTTAACAGCCATAATGAATTTACAATATCACTTTTTTCTTTATCATTAATAGGTTTCGTACTTAATAAATGATCAAATAAAGATTTGTAAAGAAATTCAGAAAATCCACTCCAGTCGTTTCAATCCATGTTTTCCTATTCACAAAGCTTTCCCTCGCTTGAAACCGCAAATGACCATCACTGGCCGTCCTTTGTTGACAACTGATAGAGCAACAGCAGGAGTCCACTTCTTGGAATTTCTAAAGGAAGGGACGTTCCATTCTTCTTTGGCGATCGTAAAATCACTTCAGGGTTTTGAGGCCGGGCTCAGAGAATTAAACAAAGCTTATCTAACACATTGAGTAGAAATAAAACAATTATTTTTTTGGATTAGATTTGCTTTATAAAAATAATGCCCATTTTGGAACTACTAGACAGGGCCCTGTAGGGGCCCTTAAGAAATTCAAGATTCATTGCATCCATTTCCCACCCTTAATGAAGAGGAAAGCTATTATAAGTTTGTCCTTATACGCGTAACTTAAAAACTGCTTATATAAAGATTAAATTAAAATTAATATAAACCTCTGGTTTAGAAGGGGAAATAAGGCCCAGAAATTTGCATTGCCTAAGGGCCTCTACAGAGCTTAATACGGCCCTGATTGTGAAACGATTTAGGAAAATTTTTCACGCAGCCTACAATCATATTCTATGATATCCCCATGTTTTGTTATTTTTTTTCCCCGAATTTGGATCCGCAATAAGCATTTTAGGATAAAACGGGATCGTAAAAAAATTTTCCATTAGAAAAGTGGTCACGAGAAGAAATAGTTTCAGAAGCCCCCGCAATAAAAGATAAGACAAAGTTAATAAAGTAGAGAACTTTTTTGCTAAAATTTATTATGTAATAAATGTAATACAGTTTGCTATATTTTTTGTCAATTTGCAAATTTTAAATCAATCAATTTTTCAGTCTGAAATTATTTTAAGAATATGCTTCTTGATTGTCAGATACTCTTGGGCTTAATATATGTAAATAAAAAATAATATGAAGAGAAAAAACTGCGGCCTTGGCCATGGAGATATGTAAGATCACAATTCAGGTTTCAGTTTTGAGATGAGTGATTAAAGTGGAAACTTCATTAATCCCTAAATCTGATTTATTGCCACACAGGAAAAAGAATATGTTAACATCAACTTGAACCCATGAATCTACATTTTAAAAGCTGAAAAGCTTAATTCGTCAAACTCTTTTTAATATTAATAATAAGAAGAAAAAAGCCAAAAAAACTTTTTTCACTGCTTTTAGACTCTAAATCTCAACTATAACATTTTTTAAAATTTAAATCATGATATAAAAAAAACTACATCCAATAAAAATTATTCTTAATTAAATCGGCTGTTTTAATACTTAATTACTGAGCCCAAATTGCTAGCCTAATAAAGATTAAATTTAAATTTAGCTGGAAATGAATGAAATTTAAAATATAATTACTCTTCACTTCTTTTGTCTTTTTTAAAAATTTCATACCCATATTTTAGTTAATTTTATGCTCTTGAATTGCTTATGTTCAATTTTTGAACGAAAAGTGTTAAATTCTTATGGAATATTTTGAGTGATTACCAAGTCGAGATTAGCATGTATTGTGCTTTAGTCTCGGTGCCTTAACTGCCGAGAAATTCTCAAAGACATAATTCAGCATTGTTCAAGTTGACATTCAGTATTTCTTTCAACAACTCGGAATCTCTCGCTCATAGATAGTTTTCAGAATTCGTTGTGAATTTGTGATATTTTTCAAAAAAAAAAAAATCTTTTGAAATTATTTTCAAATGGTTATAAATAGGCTAAATTATCAGGTCGTTTATTTTAAAAACAATAGCTACAGACTTTCCGCCTTTTCTGGTCTCTAAATTTTCCATAAGATTTTCAATACTCATAGCTATTTCTATGGCAGAAAAGCTACCTTTTCAATTAAGTTAAAAAGAGCTTTAAATAATGATATTTATTATTCTGCAAATGATAAGCACATTTTTACAAGTTACATCAAAAAATTATAGTTGCACGCCAGGACATTTTTTCTTCTGAGAGAAAATAATAACTAATTTCTCCAAACATACATCTTTAGAATTCTCTCAATTCCGGAGGAAAAGCGTGGGAACAACTTCACAGTCGTTGGGAGGTCTAGCAATGAGAAGATAATTGTGAATCGAGAGGAGGTATAAGGTGTTAATGGGTTTTATTATAGAGATAACGTGTGAGTCGTATCTGTGAGAAATTGTGATAATTATATTCCCAAGACGAAAAATGCGTATATACCAAAACAACGTTCAGGATAAATAGAAAGATTTTCTCTTTCTGCCTTGAAATGTGATAATCAATCTACACGCAAATTTAAATTACTTATATTAAGACTTTGAGAAAAATGTTGAGTTATGTTTCTGATAACCCCGCGTTGCTCGGAATCCATATTTTTTCATAAACCCGCCTCCGATTTTTTTTCTTATAAAATTCTGTTAAATATAATTATTTTTTCTTATATCTTATTTACTTTTTCTTTCTTTTTATCTTATCTAAACTTTACTGTGACCGGGGTCCCGGGCGCTAGAAGAACACTTCACATATGTGTACTTATAGATTTTGACTTGTCAGTCATTATTTTTGAAGCGATGAAATTAAGCATACTTTTAATTGCTATAATTACAATTGTAACTAGTTAATTAGTTTTTGGCGATATTTAAGAAGCTTTGAATTCAATAATCTTAAATTTATAAATTAAAATAAATATAATAATTATAAAATAATAAACGTTTTAAATTACTTTTTCATCAAACAATACTGACTCCGGGAAAATTCTGTACAGTCTAATTGTTCATTAAAAATATATATTGTTTCAAAGCTTAAAATAAATGTGTTTTTTTTCCAAACATCTCAAATTTTTATTCAAACCATACTATTATGATGTAATAAAGACTATATTTGGAGATTTTATTTCAACTAGAAAAGATTGAAAGGAGATTTACGTTTGTTAGGGAAAGACCTCGTCACTTCGCACCGTGGTCAGATGAAGAGGACGACATCTGAGCTGTAAGACCCCTCTCGAAACTTCCGCACCACACCAGCGGGAGGACGTTCGCCCCCTGCGAATGATTTAGCGTACACATATACTGCGAATCTTCAATAGAATCGGGTTTCGAGCCTGGAGCCCTCCAGTCCCGAAATTGAGACCTTATCGCTAGGCCACTGTGTCCCCAGAAATTTATGAAACATATTTAACATTAAGAATTCGGGATGCAAATTAATTATTTTTTTCTCCTGCCAGTAATTTCACACAGACATATATTTCCAAACGCCTCTGAATTTTTAAAGGGCTTTGGATAAAGGTGTCTTAATAAAACAATGATTAATTAAAAATAATTGTTGGTAAAATATTCATATATGCCGTATTGAGAAAAATTGCGTCTAAAATTAAGTAAAAAAGTGCTTTTTTAAAAATACATTCATACTTGTAATAGCTCCAAGAACATAAAATTAAGCACACCTGCTTAAAAATGAAGACAGGTGAGTTAAAATTTAAGAACTAATTTCTTGTTTTTGAATAAAATGAATGAATGTTATGAAGTGAAAGGACTCCAATCAACCTGCAAGTTTTGTTGAATTTTAAAAATATTTTTTTTTCTTCGCCGAAGGCATTTTTGAGATCAATCGCCGAGTAAAAATTGATTGTACGACTCTCTCATCTACATGCACGAGCAAAAGAAGTTTTAGTCTAGTTAAAAACTATCTGCGAGCTACCATGGCCAGAGAAAAAATTAAACGGTCTTTGAAATTTATGTTTTTAATTTTTAATTTTCTATTATTGCTCGTCATTGCGTCAGACAATTCTTACTACATTAAAATTACAAATATTTATTAATCCAAATAAGTATTCATTATAAGAGTGAATGAATGAATGAATTAATTAATACTTAATTACTTTTAACTAAATATAAAATTAATTATGTGTTATTTTAAAGTTAAATTAGAGAAAATTTTCTCGTCCCCCTAGTCGAAAAATGCCTGCCAGCGCCCCTGCTTTTGCTAATCTATCACTGTGCCAAATTTGGTCCCAGTATATTAAACGGTCTGGGCGTGCATATAGTAGACAAAAACGAACATAATACTCAAAAAATGCTCTTATATATATATAGGTATGCTAACCTATAAACCTTATCATGCTAAAATTAATTTTATTAAAATAACTATTCAAAATTGTATGGTAAGGTACATTCGAATCGAGTGGAACTCCGTTACCTTAGAAATTTGATATTTTATATAAAAAGTATGTATTAAAGTAATGCATTTTTTATTATATATTTGATGACGGAATTTCATTCAAATTATGAAAATAAATAAAAGACTGTTTAAGAGTGACAGAATTTAAACGAAAATGTATCTCCCCAGATCTATAACGAAAATTTATAAAATGAGTAAATGGAAAATGTATCTATGATTCACCAATAATGAATGAAAACATTCATTATTGGTGAATGACACCTGATTGTTGTCATTCATTCACTAATAATGAATGAATAACATGCGATAACATGCGGATATCGCAATGATCCAAAATGTATTTTCAGAGCATAAATGGTAGTCAGAATTTGTATTTGACTTTCAGTTTTTATTATGATACATTTCCAAAGAAATATTTATTTGATAGTTAATAAAATGCTCAAAATATTCTTAAAGGAGTTGTTAATATAGTTGCATTCAAATGAAATAAAACATTCATAATTAAAAATATACCACAGATTTAAAAGTTAATAAAATAACGGTAAATTTTCTGAAAATTATGATAAAATATTCTCATCTTTTTAGTTCGTGTGATAAAAGAAAAAATATCGGCGAATGTTACTTTTTTCAATCGTCTGTTTCATTGAAATAATTAATCAACCCATTCATCAGTGTATCAAATTGGCAATTAAGAGGAAAGAATGAATGAAAGAATGCGGTCGAAATACATTTCAAGGCCGCTACAAGTTGCAGGATAACATAATTTTCAGAATATTGATTTAATAAAACTTAAAAAAAAGCATTACATTTATAATGCCTATAAAAATCTGATTTAAAATCGATCATTCTCAGATTAATATACCAATAAAGTTTGCCAAAGTAATCAATTAATTTTTTATACGATGCTATTGTCCAATCCAATTTCCGACTGTTCTTTTAAGTAAAAAAATAAATAAAAATAGCAATGCGTTTCAGAAAACGATCAACCACAATAAGTCTATCTGTGTGGTCTGCTGAAGTCACACCGGGAGGGAATGAAGAAAATAACTCTCCCCTTGCTCCTATGGGCTGGAAGCTGGAACACTTATTCGTTTCCCTCTTCGAATTACAAAAGCTCCGTAATCATTCAAAAACGCATATCACAACAAGAAGGATGATTCACAGAAAGACTTATTGAACCGCGATCGGGGAAAATTGCGATCAGGAGGAACAGGAAACGAGGAAACTGCGAATTGTGATAAAATAATAGGGAGGTGGTGTAAGGTGATCTACCGTGACCAAAGAGCCAATCCTGTGGGTCATAGATCTTCACGGTGAAGACACTGCTCCCCCTCGACCTGAGTGGGTGAGTTGATGCCCCCCCCCTGTATGGGGAGGGTAGTTCATACATTTGTGAGAGCTTTTAGATTAGCATTTGATGGCGCCATCTGTTGACAGTATATAGAACTAAAACCTTACAAAAGTATATTAAAAGATATGAAATTAAAATAAAAAAAAAACACTTTATGCACATTTAATTAAAAATGACTGAATCACACCTTTTTGCCTGTAGTATTCATCACTGGTATTTGTGATTTTTTGATATTACGTAGAAAATAACAGTTCGTCAAATATTCGTCATCCCTAGTACGAGGATCAGACCCCTTCTTTCGGTCGAGAAAAAGCCATTAATGTCCCGCGGTCGAAAGGCGAAACGCTCCCAACCCAACAGGGGTACGAGAATAGACCCGTTAATCGGGTCCAAAGTAGTAGATCAGGATCCAGCATGATGTCATAGTTCTCACTGCGCCACAAGGCCAAATTCAGAAGAATGCTTCCCAGCAGATTCGAGTTCGAGTGCTCAGCAAGGCTTGGCTAACTCTTTCCGCATTTTCAGTGCACCTAAATACACCTTGTCTAAATCGGGGCTTTCATTGCTATTCCAAACTGCGATTTTTGGAACACGGGAAGGGAAAACCTTTAGTCAAGGTCGAAAACCTATGAAATTTGGATCAATTGGATTGGAAGTGGTGGAATTCCAAAGAACTCAAAATACAAAACTCCATCCGCCAATTCCAATTCGGGACATCGATGCGAGGATAGCGGAAAAACAAAGGATCTGCCTGCATTGGGACATCGCGTCGAGGCTAGAAATGAAACTCGAAATCCCCCGTGTTGGGGGAGGAGGAGGAGTGTGGGTGAACTGTGACTTTGAACTTTGTCTCAGAACAAACAAACTTTGGAACATATGTGAATGATTTTCGACTAAAATGAGTTTAATACAAACCAGTTGTTGTGACAAATGGCGTGGCCTTGTCGTCTCATGAACTCCCACCTTGACGCTTTCCACATTTTCAGGTGCACCTACCGACCGTGTTGCCCAGACGGTCTTTTTCTCATTAGTGTATTTCGTGTACGAAGTGCTGAAACCCA